>VXAA01006235.1:473377-529894 GCA_013399115.1 Anseranas semipalmata | reverse complement strand
TCCCCCTTGTCTTTTTTTTTTTTTTTTCCTCCAGAGAACACCTTCTCACTATTTTAAATGCAGATGTTGCTACTGTGTATAGCCAGACACCTTTCTTTTTATCGCGAGTAGGTCATGCACTGTGCTTTTAGACCCTTTGTTGAGTAACAGTTCCCTTCCCTCTGTGATTGCAGAGGAGTCCCTTTGTTCAGGCACCTGTTAGGAAAGAGCACTCCACATACAGAATACATCCAACTCAAATACAGGAGGCAGTTTTTTATTGGCTAAAACACACAAAAGATCACTAAGATTAACGAGCTACTCAGCTAAGCATTAGTGTGCTCACCACCCCAGTAAGACACCTGAAGAGCATTTGCTGGCCAAAATAGGTATCGGCCAAGATAGGTATCAGTCAAGTGGGGAAGGGCTGACTTTTGCTGCTCCTAGGAACAGATCCTTGATAGTGCTGAATTGTCAGCCTCTCGTTCCCCCTTTTTTCCTGAAAGATTTTATACCTTTCTATGTTGTTTTTCTTTTTAACTTGAACTGCTAAGGATCCCTACCTCAGTAATCTGCTACTTGCAATTTTACCTTTCTTATCTTGCCTGGCTTTACTCTACAGCTCTTCTTTCTTGTTCTCACCTTCCAATTTCCTCAGCGGTCAGAACTAAGGTTACACAACTGGCAGTGTCAGTGCTGGGCCTTGGATCTCTGGTCCCAGACAGCTCTGGTGGTGGGGGGAGACCTTCAGAAGTGGCTGGAGAGAGAGTTACAACTGTGTCAGTATAAAGTCCCGTTGTATGTACTGTAATTAACATTTTCCATACACATAAGTATGTTTATGTTCTCAACTGTATCTTTAAAATTATTTATGTACTGGCCATTGTTCTGAATACATTAAAGATGTCATTGTAGACTTTTTCAAGAAACATGTTTCTAGCCCACAAAGCTAACTTACTTTCTGTCTGTCTGTCTGTCTGTCTGTCTGTCTTTCTCCAGAGTCTGCAGTGAGCTGGGGAGAAATGGGTAGCGGAGTATGGTTAGTGTTTGGGTAAAAAATAGCAGCATAAGAAGCAAGCCCCTCTCTATAGTGAATGAGAAGTTAGGAGAGTTGGAAAATCCTTAAGCTTCATGAATGAGCCAAAATAAATACTTATTGTCTTACTGGGTATCTGCCCATTCAGGATTTGGTAGAAAATACTTTTACTTTTAAATACAGGTTAAATTTTGACCAGACTTATTGTAATACTGTTTTCAAGCTAAATTATAAATAACAAATATGAATAGTAATTACATTTGTGCAAAAAATGGGGGGCATAGGTGTTTATGTCATCATCTGAAATGAAAGATTTAAAGAACTGTCCACAGATTTAAAGTGAGGTGAGAAGCTACACTATAAAAATGCAGTATTTTTTTAATAGTTCTTTTAAGGAGGTAGATCATATTAAAGATAATAAGGAATCAATAGAGCATTAATTTTGGAGAAATGTCAAGAATTATATAAATATATTTTGAAATGGAGGGATGTGTGAAGAGGAGGAGAATGGATTGCCAAAAATATGTTAGAGAAGTAAGGGGGAAAAAAAGGAAATAACAGCTTCAGATGACAAAGTGAAATGAAGAGATAGGGTTACTGGTAATTTCTCAGTAAGCTTTTATTTAGCTTAACAAGACAAAATGTTTGGAAGCTGTGTTAGAATGATACAGTGTTCCTAAGCAGTAAGTAGGGAATAGAAAATCTTCATGATTTGGATTCATATCTTGAACAACCTCAGAATATCTTTTTACTTTCTTTAACCAAGCTTCAAAGTAAATCTTGAAGTGCTGAAATGTCAGGTTTTCCTCTCCTGATGGAATTCTGGATTTGGTGTATAAGCAGTCTCCTCAACTAGATATTTGAGCTTATTAGTGCCATTTCATACTCCAGAAGTAAAAGAATATTAATTTCCTGCTGTTAGTGTTTCCTCAGATTTACAAGAAAGCTCATGAAGAAAGAGCATTTCTGTGTGCTCAGTCTTTGTGAAGTAAAGAAATGCTGGATTCTAAAAAATATTAATGGTTTGTCTGCCATTTATTTTATCCTTTGTTTAGTCATAATCTCTTCTGGGATATTTAGCACTAATTTGTCTGTTGCTGTGATTTACGACAGGATAAGAATAAAGGATATTGAGAGGGTTGACAGTAAGCTAGAGAACATAGTGAAACCAGGGATTTGGGTATTCAGGAATTACCAGCTGAGGATGAGACAGCAGTATGGGTATTGCAGCTTGCTTGTTATTTTTGTTATTGAAAGGAATAAAATTAAGTGTGACCATGCATTTTATTTTAATGATTGAGAGAGAAATTACCTCTATCTCTGGGAATAAAAAGATATAATGTGTAGTTGGAGTATCAGCATGTTTTTCCACTGATAATACAATATAATGAATTTCACCCAGGAGTCATGCCAACTAATTAAATTTCCTTTCAAGTGAAGTTCCACATTTTTATGTTGGAGGGATGCTGTAGGGACTTTTCCAGCTCCAGGTTACTCAAAATTACAATCTTCATAAACATTCCACAGAAGGTGACACCCCCCAGCCCTTATTTTCCTCAGTGATATTTTTGTAAGTCTTCGTAACGTGTTTTTTTGTTTGTTTGTTTTTGGAGGGTTCGATGGGGGGAGGATTCAATCAGAACAAGAAGTCTCATGGCCAGTATACACACATGCACATATATACATGTAAAGGAACAAAAGTGTGTTGTTTCATCATGAAGGGGAAAGCCTTACCCCAACAGAAGGAAGAGTTTAAAATTCGTAAGACCAACAAATGATGGCAAAGCATTGGTCCTTGTGCCACAGTCAGTAGTGGCAGATTCTGTTTGACATCAACAGCTGTGAGCTATGTGCTTTTTAAAAATAATTATGACACCAGAAACTGGAAAGGACTTCTTAGTTTTAAGTTCACCATTTGTCTTCCATTGTAGCAGACCAAGCCATAACATTCAACATGTGACATTTAAAGCGATGGAATAAGGCTTTCTTGTGGTTTTAATAGTGAACTATAGATATGTTTGATACAAAGATAAATGCTGTGAGTGCTGAGTTAATGGAAAAGTGGTGAAAATTACACCACCACCCTCCCTTCCCCTACCCATGCTCTCTTTCTCTAATTAAAATAATCTAATGCCAAAGAAACCCAAAGTCTGCAAAAGGAAAGTTGAGAACTACAGTTTCTTAGCTGGTCTAGATGCACAGTGGTGACTCTTTTATGTTATAGATTTGAGTGTGATATTTTCTAGGATTTAAAATATTTTTTTTATAAAACTTTTCTTTTTTTGTCTTTTTGTCCCCTATCTAATTGTGGGAGATTTATTATTTATCATTTATTAATGTTTTGAATATATCAAGCCATTGCGGTGTAGAGTTTCTGTAGGTTCACAGAAGAGAGCAGAATTAAACTGTATTTGCCAAGAAATTTATGTTATTTTACTACGATTTTCTGGCATTAGTGAGGCACTCCTTTTCATTCCTTTAGCCACAGTGCACTCACATTCTTGATCATTTCCAGGATAGATTTGAATAATCTGATGTTTAAACACTTTGTGTTTGAGACTAGCTGCTCCTCCAGCCATGGTATACACCTGTAGAGAAGGAAAGGAAACCAAACTGTGATGGTTCTTTTATGTTTTAACACTAGTGAAAAAGCTTGTAGCTAATTACAGTATCCTTTATATATAATCTGTCTAGTGAATGTTTGCTGTGTGGGGTGTTCCAATTTACAGAATAGCTAAAAGTTAAAACACATTGCATTCTCCCTTCTGTCCTCAACTCATCTTTGTCAGCAGAAGTGCTGCAGGGTTCAGAAGCTGCATTGACAAATAGTGCCTGGTTGTTGCAGTCCTTCACTTTACCAGTTATTGTTAAGAGCGCAGCTGTCTAACAGCAGGGAAAATGAAGCACCTTAGAAGTAAGTTCAAAGAAGCTGCAAAGATGAGGGGAGAAATGTAGAGTAGTTAGAATGTAGGGAAGAGAAACAAGGTCTAAATTTCATCTTTCAAAGGTGCTTGCCTCCAGTTGGGATTCTTAGATCTAAGTTTTCTTTCTGCTGAACTAGCTTCATTTTAGTGTAGCTGAAAAAAAATGAAAGGTAATTTTAAAGATGGTACTGACTTAATTACACTTTGCTGTGTAAGGCAAACTGCAGTTCATTTTCTCTATTTTTTATTTTTTGAAAAGGACTTGTTATTTCTCCAGGGATAAGCACTACAAGCTTCTTTTCAGTTCTTCAGACAGAATCATAGAAATATTGCTTGGAATGGATCTTTGTAGGTCATCTAGACCAACCTTCCACTTGTAGCAGGACTGTTGCTAATCTAAATCATGTCAGTTGTGGCTTCCTCCAACTGAGTTCTGAATATCTCCAGGGGTGGAGATTCCATGGCCTTTCTGGGCAACCTGTTCCAATGCTCAGGATCTTCCTGGTGAGGAAGTTTTTCCTAATGTCCAGTATGAATGTCACAACCTACAGCTTGAGGTCATTTACTGAAAAGATTGACACCATTATTTTTTTAACTCCCCGCAATTAGTTCCAGGCTGCGGTTTGTTCCTCTCATCCTTCATCTCCTCTTTGTCAAACTAAACAAGCCTCCTTCCCTCCACCTCTCCTGTAGGTTGTGTGTCCTCTGCCTCTTGAGAGCCTTCTCCTATACTTTTTCCAGTCTCTTAATTTTCTGCTTTAACTAGTTGGCACAAAGCTAGGTGCACTATTCCAGATGTGCCTCATCAATGCCAAGTGGAAGAAAATGCAGTAACTTCCTGCAGTTTGCTGGCCGTAATCCTCCTAATGTGTGTGTGGTTTGCGTTATACAAGGGCAGAGTATTGGCTTATATGCAACTTGAGATCCACCATGACAACCCCAGCAGCTTTTCAGCAAGGTTGCTCTTCAGGCCGTTGGTTTCCATCTGTCCCAATGCATTCAAGTATTCTGCCCCGGGCAATGAACTTGGCATTTCTTGTTGAACTGCATGAGGCTTGATCTCCAAGACCTCACTGAACTGAAAGTGACGTTTTTCAGAACAGAGTTTTTCATTCAGTGTCTGTAACGCTGTAGAATTAATCTTGTTTTATACTTGAAAAGTTTGAAGTACTTTTAGTGGCAAATAACTTTATAATATCTGTTTCCAAACAAAAACCTTTGCTGCTTTATTGCAATTGTTTTATTGCCTTAGAAGTTAGTTGTGTTTCATTTGCAGAAATGGTGTTATGTAGGATTGAGCAAGACTTGTGCCTTAATTGTAACCCTGTTTTCTCTAATCTTGGGGCCATTAGGTTTGAATTAGCTTGCGGTCTAATTTTATATCAGATACAATGGGTCCTAAAAGAAATTTTGCAGAGTGTTCCATTGACTTAATGTGTCCCAGGGTCGGACCTGGAATTGTTAACAGTGACAGATATTTGCAACTCTATGAAGGGACTTCATATAAATCAAGAGCATCTACATTTATATTACCAAATTAAATGTCTGTTCATTACATGTGGGTTCAACTACTTGAAAAGGTGGAGGGGGGAGCAAAATTAACCTTCTAGTTTTTTTAGAAATGTACCAGTGTTGATTGAATTATACCTTTATTGCTAATAAATGTTGTTTACCAGCTGGTAGGTAGTATGCCTAAGACTTTGCCTATTGCTCTTTCACAGCATGGTTACAACTTCATAACGAAATCACAGATTCATAGAGGCAAAAACACAGCTGTTTAAGCCCATAAAATAAATGGTTTACAAGAAAAAGCATCATCAGTAGTATCAAGTATTTTGTCAATTATATTAACAACAGAGAAATAGATAACAATGCCTATTTGACAAGAGACTGTTTTTAAGATGTTATATTTGCAAAATGCTTGTCTTTTCTTATTACAGAAAGCAACAAGACATTGTGAAAGAGATGTATCCATTATTCATGAATTTAAATAATCTGACTTGCACATGGAAAATAAGACTGAACTAGATTTTATATTGTTACAGTGGCCTTCTAAAAAATTACAGACAATTATTGTTTATTGTTTTGTTAAACTAATCCTATTTCGTCAGAGGCTGATTCATTGTATGATCCAGCAGTTAGAAAATTAAATATTTTCTTATTAACTTCAGTATAATTGACACCTTGTATGACTCAGAGTACTGAGAGTAAACAACTCAGGCAGAAATATCCTGTCACATCTGTGGGGCTGATTAGACATAAACATCAGTCATGACAACTTAGGTTTGCTGTAGTACATGTGGCTTCTCCAGATGCCCCTGTACTGTGAGTGTGGATATTATCTAAGACTGCTTATCATATCTATGTTGGTGCAAAAGACAAAAGCAACTTGGGAAAACGAATAACCTTACTTTATTGCTCCATCTTGCTTTTTAGGCAAGAACCATTTATCTCAGCACAGAATTAGTGATTAGGCATAATCATCAATGGAAGAGGCATAATCAGACGACTCTGTATATGTTTTCTCAAATAACATATGGAAGAACCATACTACAAAAAATAACACCTCAGATTTTGTTATCACAAAATGCTTGAATATCTATATTTTTTCAGCTCTCCTGAATATGTTCCAGGGACACCTTCTGTGGGCTTTATACCTATTTCCTGAACATAAACTCTTCTCTCTTTCCAGTAAAAAATTGCAATGAAGCAACTCTGCTGTTCGGTGCAACAACTCTGAAGTTGCAATGTGCAACTCTGAAATGCAGATGAGATTCTGTTGTGTCGGTTCTAAAGCTCTGTCTTTTCCCTCCCACAGCTACCCCCATGAGAATTTAGAGCATTTCTTGCTCTCTTTACTCAGTTTTTTTCTTTCAAAATCTTACAGCATAGTCTCAACTTGACCAAGCTCCCTTCATATTTCTGACTCTATGACTTCATATTCTCTGAAGATAACAATATATTTTGAATCATTATTTCTTCACTTTTTTCTTTTTCTATTTCTTCCTTCCATTGTTGAGAGTGGATTCTCTAGTAATAGTGTTATTGTAGCCCGAGGGTATAACTGAATCAAGGTTTATAGGTCTAAGTAACATCTTTTAATTATTTCATTAGTTGAAATATTCTATAAAGTAATCAAGATTTCTCTGACACTGGTTCAAGGCAGAATGAGAGAAGCTGATACAGGACTTGATTAATATGCAGTTAAAGGGGGAAAATATTTGACCATTAATAGAGGTTTACAGAAAAATGACATTATTGGAAAACAAATTCTTCCTCAACAATTCCACATTTTTGTATCTTACCAAAGATATTCTTTAATCTTTACTTACACTGTGGATTAACTTTCTAATTTTTCCTCAACTAAGTTCAATTTGAACTAGCAAAACATTGAGTTTCTACCCAATGATGTGATCTTTTAAGACAACCTGGACAGGACAGAACCCTTAGGAGCTCACTTTGGTTTTGTGGCCAGTTACAAACCGATTAGAGGTCAAGATTTTTATATTTAAAGACTGTTTAAGTGCCTATCTTACTGTGATAGACTCTATTATGAGTCAACAAACTGATCAAATTATGTGGGTTAGAGCCCATTTCATTAGAACTCATACTGCTCCTGTAGACTCACTAATATAAATGAAATTTTGGATTTGCTTTGCAAATCCCTGAAACTGAATAGCAGTTTTGGAGCCGCTATCCACTGATCTTGGAATACTCACTTGAAAAAGAAAGAATGGGTATGTGCTTTACAGAAATTATGATGATTCATGTTGTGTTGTCAGTATAGATTTCAAGACCAGACCAACTTTCCTTTGTAGTTCTGTGGAGGACTATATATTGCAAGAGAAACAGGACTGCTCCAGAATGAGGCATAAGGTCGTTCAGGATTCATTTGAGGCTCCTTGTCATTGCTGCAAGCTGATGACAAGCACACAGGGTACATTAAGCTGGAATGGGAAGCCTTGGAGATGACTTATTAAATATATATAAATATTATTTCTTGTATTTTAAGAAAAAGTGGGTAGAAGCATTCAGTTTTAATTCTTCATATCATTATTTCTTGTCCCTCTATAATGTTTTTATTCTTATCTGAATTAAAGTATTACAGTCTTTTGGTTGTCATCCTATACAGATGCATCTCCCGTTTTCTAATCAGTCTCCTGACTACCTTTGTATATGCTTGTTCTTTATGTGTTCTTTCACTTAGTGAGTCCAGAATAGTATTGCAGGAGGACACCTCAGTAGTTTGTTCAAAAATAATAACAATAAAAAGTCTTGAAAAATGCTCTTATTTCATCCTATCATCTTTATGGTTTCTAACACCGTTTGCATTATTATCTGTTTCAGCACATTGAATTGTGTTTTTACCTGCAAATTTTAAGACTATTTTTGTTGTTGAAAGGTACAGTTACATTAGAAATCAACTCATTGTTCCTTCCTGCCTGCATTACCTTGTCTTTGCCAACACTTTATTTTGTCTGTTTGACATGTTGTCAGTTGATTTATTCTTAGGTCCTCTGGACTTCCTCTTGTTGAACTTCTGCACTAGCATGAGATTTCATTCTGTGTTTCTCAGTTTAGATGAAATGAAGGTTGTGGCTGTTATTTTAAAGTAGCTTTGCTGTTTCTCTAGGAAGCACACATCCTTAATTTATTCAGTTTGAAGAATTCAGTGGTTTTTCAAAGATAATATCCATTCTGAGCACTGATAAATGCTTGTAAATTATGTTTATGTAACAAAGTGTTTTTCTCTGAAAGGAAGAAATTGATATCTTTGGGAATACTCTTAGAAATGTGATAAGCAATTCTTCTTGAAAATGTAAATGTTTTATTTGATAAATAATTTGATAATTTGATTCCCCTACCTAACTTCAAGTTTGAGAAACTTATTGTGAACTTACCCTTTCAGCATACATACACCTAGTATTCCAGTCTTGTTGTCTTGTTTCTATTCAAATCGGTGGCTGTGGGAATAGGAATGTTTTGTCTGAACTGTGAAAGTTTTGTTTAAATAATGGTAAGGAAGGGCTTTCTTGAACAAAACCTTTAAATTGATAGATTTTGGTTTTTTTTGGTGTCTTTGCAAGCTATTTTTTCAAAGTACTTGTTTGGGGGTTAGTACACTTAACTTTTTGGAAATATCATTGTCTAACAGAAAGTTTTTCTTAACTCACCATAGAAAATGCTTCCTGTGGCTCAGGGTTAGGTAACATTCCATGAAACTCATCAACTCTATGTTTTCACTTAGATCCATTTGATTACATAGACAGAGAACTGAATATGTTGACATCTGTGAGGTACAATGCCATTACTCAGCTAAAGTAAGATGAAGCATTTCTAGAGAACCCATTCGTGGATTATTGGCATGGACTATCTGGAGAAGATTTTTTAATATTGTGGAATTAAACAAGTTTCCTATAGTAGCATGTGTCAGTTTTAGTCCTGGACTGAGATTATTTTATGCTTAGTCATATTTCAGTTTGAAATGCAGTTTAACGAGCTTAATTCTTTCCAGATTTGAGGATGTTACTTCTGATACATTCAGAAATTTCCAAAAGTAGCAGTCTGAATTTTGTGACCTGGAGTAACAACTAGGACTGAAGTGACATGGAGAATCAAAAGTTCATCTGAAGTCTCTCAGTACCTTGTAGAGTTGGAACAGGAAGCACGTGTCCCTGGATTGAGAGACCAGGTTTCCTGACTTACGCTATAGTTACTTATCAAATAGTTCAAGAAGGGCTGTTGTCCTTAGTGGAACCTTGTGTCTTGCCTTGGCTGAGTTCAGCAGTAATCTGTCTGTCTGATGTAGTGGTTTGGAAAGACTTTGCATCCATGTAAAAGTTCAGACAGTTCCACTTGCCAGAGCAAGTGGAACAGCAGACTTAAAATGGAAAAGCAGCATTGTATATTGGAAATGGAAAGAGTCTAAGAAATGGATTCATGTGTCTTCAGGAGGTATATTTTTATACCTCCGGTAGGTATTCATTTTGGTGGCACTCATACAGGTCATCCTTGCTAAAGATTAATCTAAACTATGTCACAGCTCTTGGTGTCAAGGCTATCAGTGGGTCAGTGCCAGTATTTACTAATTAACGAGGAAGCAAGTTTCTCTCAATACAGTATTTTTTTCGCTAACATATCACAAAAAAAGATTGTGTTTGTCTCAAATCACTTTGAAGTATTTCACAACAGGCTTTGTGTAACGGATTTTCAAAATAATATTGTACTATACTGCTTGCATAATTTTATCATAAATATAATACAATGGAAGAATGCATAAAGTCTCTTTTGCATTATTTTTATTTGATCTTTGTTTAAGACATTGATGTCTAAATTATATTTCTTCTTTGTGATCCAGTACAATTTATTTGATTAAGGAACCAATTAAAATGCTTCTATTTTTTAAATACTCTCTGATTCTGGGTTAACTACTTTTTCTTTCTCTGCATATAATTTTCTTCCAATGATATTCCCTGTTTTTATTTGGGAAACATTTTTGTTCAGAGATTTCACAGAATCACAGAATCACAGAATATCCTGAGTTGGAAGGGACCCATAAGGATCATCGAGTCCAACTCCTGGCACTGCACAGGTCTACCCAAAATTTTAGACCATGTGACTAAGTGCACAG
Organism: Anseranas semipalmata; assembly: GCA_013399115.1. Taxonomy (NCBI): domain Eukaryota; kingdom Metazoa; phylum Chordata; class Aves; order Anseriformes; family Anseranatidae; genus Anseranas; species Anseranas semipalmata. The sequence continues at coordinate 519,324 of VXAA01006235.1, read as the reverse complement.
TCCAAATGCCTCTTAAATTCAGACAGGCTTGGTGCAGTGACTACTTCACTGGGGAGCCTGTTCCAGTGTGCAACCACCCTCTCAGTGAAGAACCTCTTCCTAATGTCCAACCTAAACCTCCCCTGCCTCAGCTTGACACCATTGCCATGGGGTTGATTTGGAATCTGTTCCTTCACTTGATTTTTGTAGGACTGGAAATCTTCCATTACAATCTTGCTTATAAAATATGAAAGTCTAATGATTTCATTGATGCTTCTTTCACTTTATCTGCAGCAATGATGGTTCTGTAGGCAACAGAGACAACATCTAGGTGCTATTGAAACTAGAAAGAGTCTTTCTTTTGTAATCTCAATGGAAAGTGAAGCAGGTTTCATGAAAATGGATGATACCTTTGTTTGATCTACAAGCTATCCTTTGTGTTGCTGTGCGATGAAGATGCATCTTGGCATTCTTCTGTTCTGTCCATTCCTTGAATGGAGAGCACTGCTGTAATGTATTATAAGCCAGTACCACATCCTCAGTCTGCAGATCCTACTACTAATTAAGTAGTAGGTACCAATACTAATTAAGCAGTCTAATCAAAACTGAGAGTTTCTGTTAAATGAAAAATGCTAAGATTTCAACAAGTTTGTGTTGCCATTAAATATAAGGCCTATATGTCTAGAGTTCTTTTCTATTTGAAATTTATTTTAAAACATTTTTTCCATTTAGAAAATGAAGCTGTCCTATTTCATGTTCCTGATTCCAAACTGAGTGGAATGCCCCAGCTTTCTGTAGCTCTTAAGTCTTGTTCCCAGAATAGGAAGATCTCTATCACCAGAAGATTATTTACTGGCTGTGATTGAAGGCAGAGTGACTGTAACGTCTGAGAGGGCTTCAGCTGAGAACTTGCTCTGTAGTATTTGCAAGATACTTAGCATCTTAATTCATAGGTGTATCGATATTTGAGACCCAAAAATGAGACTACCAGCTGAGAGGAAGGACTATTTGGGATGCTACAGAGCTGATAGCAGTCAGCATCCTCTGGGAGGTGCTAGTGCTTTATAGTATTGCATTCCCAGTTTATACGTTGTGGGGCATATCTTTCTAATGAGGCACTGAATGCTTTCTATTCTTATTGAATTTGGGGAAGCTGAGGAGGAGCAGTCTTGGAAAACTGGTCTCTTAAAAGCATCATAAATTTTACCCATTTTAGATCAGTTCTCTGAGTGGCGCTATTAGCATATTTAGAATTACTGCCTATTTAGAAATTTTATAGAATCTTTACAAGTTTCACTTTCCAGTACAGAATGAAAGTTTTCAACTAGAAAAACAGAGCATTATTTCTGCATTTAAGTCCCTGTGATAACACTTTGATCTACAATGATATTAAACAAGAAAACCATCATCATTTTTATCTAGGCATAGTTGCACATACCTTGTTTTAACTGGCATAATTGTTACCAAAACACAGCAAAATCTGGAGGCGATCCTCTGTTCCTTCATAAGACAAATAATGTAAAGGGAACAGACTTACCAAGGCCATACAAATAAACTAAGTGCCTTCATATTTTTCTTGTTACCCTTTCACATGCTTAGTGATCATTTCAGCTTGCTAAAAAGAGCCCTTATTATAGCATATATAATACATATATAATAACTTATTATATATATAGCATTATAGTGGTTGATTTAAAATTTCTCACTGTAGATTATCCAGATAACTGCTCTGGCTACCTCTGTACCTGTTTCGGATCCCTAAGGGACAGTTGCTCTTTGTAGCAACTTGAGGACCTGTGGCCTCTTTCTGTGCTTTCCTTGCTCTTGCTCCAGAGAGCTCTCTTACGCCTTTGCACTCCCGGTGGAATAGCTTCTCCAGCTATGCTTTCATGTCTCTCATGTCTGCGTTAAAAAGCTTCTGCTGTCTTTTATGCACAGTTTAGAAACCATCTGCACAGTTCTCACTGTAAAACTTGCACCAGTTTTGTTTGTGTGGCAGCCCTGTACTGGGGGGGGGGAAGAAGCAGATTAAATTGAATTTTGGCATAGTTCTGTTTGTCATGCTTTTGCATCAAAAATTAGCAGTCCTATTATATCACCTCAATCTCTTTCAAGTATTTAGCTTTTTTTTNCCCCAATCTTTTTTAAGTATTTTTTTTTTTTTTTTTTTTTTTTTTTTTTTTTTTTTTTTGTAAACAGCAGTATAACTTAATAGTAAAAGGATTTCATTTTAGTGTTATTTATAAATCTTAGGCTTCAATCCAACTCGCCATACCAACATAATATTGTATTTTAAAAACATTCTCAAAAGGCATTTTTAGTTTAAGCTGAAGTTCCTTTTATCTTTTAATGGTATGACATTAATGCCCAGGTTTTGGGAATTTTGTTTAGCTGTGGTTAGCTAAAGATAAGCTACTAAATATATGACCTGATTCTCAACATTGCCAGATAGCTGCAGTGCCCAGGAAACGCAGGATTGCAGAGTCTGGTTCAGAGCCTGTTTAACAGATTTATTAGCCTAAGAAGTTTCCAAAGCTCTTGAGGTGAAGATAAGCTCATTATTTATGAAAACAAAGCACTTGCAAGTCTTGGTCCAACTAGTACCTATATGCAGCTTTCAGTCTTGGAGTATATAGACAGCAGTAGGAGTAGGAAGAAGCATTTGTCCAGATGCATAGCTTTGTGCAATTGCGTAACACTATAAAGCCAAACATTTTCAGCAAAGCTAATTGCTTCAGACACAGGCATTGCACTAACTCTACAGGTCTTGGTCCCCACATCTGATTATGTGGCTTTGCACTGTGCCCCTTTACTGGCAGCTTTATTGCCCTGGTTCATTGGGTCACCAGTTTCTTGTACAGATAATACAGCAATTTACCCGTGCTGGTCTGCCATGCAGTCTAATGTCTCTGAGTTTAGTTACAAGGCATCTGCATCTTGCCAGCTTCTAAGGTCCATCTAAAAACTTTTTAACAATGCCTCCTGCAGCATGTGCTGTTTAACCTGTAATAAAATGCCCTCTGATCTCCTGTTGATTTGCTCAGAGTGAGATTCGTACATCAAGGATTTGTACTCTGCGCCCTGAATATATAGAAAGCCCATTTGCACTGGGATACGCCAACAATACCAAAACCAATAGTAATACAGTTAGAGCTGGTCTCTGCTCTTAGGGTCAGGTTTTTGTAACTCGCAGACTAAGGACTGGGATTCTAAAAAGGGTCAGTTTCCAGAATGGTAAGACTGGGGATGAGACAAGGTGTTACTATGCCAGAATCAAACACGTCTTGGTCTATAAAGTAGGTTTCAGACAATATTAGTAAAGCAATCAGTGTATGAATCCTCCCTAGGGAAAATAAATAAATAAATAAATAGAATAAAAGTGACCCTGCAGCACTCAGGTTTGGGGCACTATATAGCAGAATCCACAGCCTGAAAACATGTTTTGCCCTAGGTCCATGAAGGGATTTGTGTGACAGAAATCTGGTTTGCTAATGTTTGCTGTCTTGTCCCCCAGAACAGGCCTATTCAGCAAGAATGGTGAGCTCTTCCAGTGCTGAAGGATTGCTGTCCTTTAGGTTCTCCCCACACTCACTTGGCATTTACAGAGTTTCCTCTCTGACAGTTAGGTACCTAGGAAACAGCTGTGCTGTAAACTAGAGTTTGCTGCAGAAACAAGAAAGATGAACTTAACAGAGAGATTTCTAAGGAATTATTCTGTATTCTTACTACATCCAGATCTATGCAGAATAGTAGAATTTCTGCAATTAATCTCAACTTGAATGTTTTTGGAGATTTATCTATACATGGGTTGTTTTGACAATCAAGATGTTGCTTGTACCTGAGAAAACCTGTCCTTTAAACTCTCCTTGGAAGGTTTAAAATGCAGATCTGACACTTGTTTTCATTCCCTTGGCTCTGTTTCTTTCCTTATTTATACCTCTATGGACAATATAAGGAGAATCAATTTCCCGGCCTAACTTCCTGCACAACTCGTTCAGCTATTGGTTGACTCATAAGGAGACAGTCTAGTTTCCAATTTCCCATCCTGCAGCATACCAATTCTGATTTTAAAAAACTCAAGAAAACTAAAAAGATAATCTTAGGATCACAAACATAACAAAAAGTTCGTAACATGCAGATTTCTTAGCTTAGTACATGGAAACAAGATGTCTGAAGTCTGCTGCAGATAAAAACAACTCTATTCAGTACTGAATGGATAAAACCGAAACAGCAGACTAATTTTAATTTCAGTCAGTAAAATCAAGTGGTATACATTAAGTCTTTTTTATTTTTCTTTTTTTTGTGCATCATAGGCTGATTCGGTGAGATCAGATGGAGAAAGGCCTGGATCTTTTAGAGGTCTGGGGTATCTCAGTGAGAAGGAAGTTCAGCTGCCTTTTCACAAGTGTGAGTCAAGGCTTAAGCATTCTGCCAGGATATGTCCTGCTGCAGCACGCGTACGTCTGACTCAGCTTTGCCTGTTCCAGAGGGGGGTCAGGGACAGGGCCAAGAAATTTTAAACTATCACAGCTATTTGAGACAGAATCCTGAGTCAGACCATTCTCAAAAAATGCATCCAGAGAAGATGTCTTTAAGACAGTAAGAATGTACTAGGCATGTGCAGTATCAGTATGTAAAATTTCATGGCTATTTTAAGCTAAATTGATGGTATTTGCATTCTTAAACTTGGTCACTAAAACATATGGCCTAGTTTTCAGAGATTCTGCAGATCCCCCCCCTCCTTTTTTTAATTAAGAAATACTGATTACATTTGTGACAGAAGAGGCATTTAAAGGAATACTAATGAATAATACAGTATTTCTTCCCTCTTTAATGCAAAACTGTTTCAATTTAGGTGCTCTGTACAGCCATAATGGGAGACTTACCTGGCTCTCGTGTACGTACAGCTGTCCCTACAGGAAAGGTGTCTGTTTAAAGGGTCATTGTGGGGTGCAAATAGTAGCAAAATGTACAGATAGAAGAGAGCAGCAAAATCCCAGTTAGTCTGACATGGCAGGGAGAGACTGAGAGACCCCTTGTGACTAATGAGTTCAGGAACAGCTTTGACTCGGTGCAATTACTGAAAACATTTTAATCCAAGGTATTGATGACTTAATAGCAGTGCAGTTTACCTTATCTGCTTTAACAGATAGTGGTGTATGCTCCAGAAAAGTCTGTGACTGTGTTATTTACTTCACTGGGTAGTGAATTGTTGTACCTATAAACAAAAAGAAAACGCAGACTACTATGAAGTCAAGCAGAATTGCTCTCAATACACAGTGCAAGCTTTACAAAAAGAAGTCTTTTAAATGCATGTATCCCTTTGGTCAGTATAATCCAGTTTGTCATTGCAATGGAGAGGAATTGTCATAGTCCTGTTCCTGCTTTCAATCAGATACATAAGGCACTGGTTTGTGCTGTGATTTTAACAGCAAGGCTGTCTATTGTCGCATGACAGCCTTTGTAAGCAGTGTAAAATACTTCCAAAATTAGTGCAATCTATTTTAGTGAAGCAGGAAGGGACCTGGAAGTTTTGGGACTTATGTCCCGTTATTTGCTTTACTGCTCCGAGGTCTTTGTTACTTGGGACAGCTACAGAAACTCTCAAGTACCTAGTTTTCTGTCCTGCTTCTTCCATTTTTATTGCAGTCTCAGGTGAATACGAGCAACTGAACCACCGCAGTTCATGGGTAATCCAAGACTGCCGTAAATCTTTGTCATTTTAGCAGCTGTTACATGAAGAGCAGAGGCACGCCTGACCTAGGGGTGGGATTTTCCGAGAGAGAGGACAAATAAACAGCATGTGCAGGCACCACAACAGGAGTTCCTAGGTAATCTTTGTGCATTGAATGAATTACAGCCTTCAGCTTCATATGGGAAAGATACTACAGTGCTGACTTTGCTGGAGTGAAGTTGCCCAGTAAAGGCTGGCTCATTTGGGAAGTCTAAATTACAAGATTACAATTTCAAGATTACCTTGAAATCTGGCATGTCCTGTGGTTATGTGGAAGAGCACCTGTTTTGAAATTCATTTTCCATTTCATAAAACAGCACTTTTTGAGTGCTAGCAAGTTCCACCATCTTTTGTGAAGATGTGACCTGTGAATAGTGAATCTACTTGTTCCTCAAATGTCCTTAGTTACTAAATAGCTATGTTAGCCTTGGCAAAGCTCCGACTGCACCTTTGAGGGGTTTGTATGGAGAGCTGAATTCTCTCATTAGGGAGGTTGGAGGAGATCTCCTGGGCCAATAAAATGCAGTCTTGTGAAATTGCCATTTGGGAATGGTTCTGGTGGGGACATAAAGTGGCTGTAGAACTGCAACACCATCCAGTCTATGTAAAGCTCATGTTTGTCATTGACAGAAATCACTGTGGAATTTAGAAATAACTGGTGGAAGAAACTTGTTTCTGTGGTGTTTTATTCTTTCTTTTTCCTTTTTTTTTTTTTCCTTTTTCCTCTTTGTTTTTCTCTTTCTTTTCCCTTTTCTCTTTCTTTTTCTTTTTCCTTTTCCAAGGGAATATGAAAATTATCTGCTTTACATAGGTTACAATTCAGCTATTTCAGAAAGGAAATGAAGTGTGAGTGTTTGTCAGGGACAGAGACTACAAGATGAAAAATTGGGGAGGGAGAAACTTGGGGCTGCAATGAAGAAAAAGGGAAATTATGGGAAAAGGTGAAGTTTTGGGGCAATACTAGGGAGGGTGTTCTGGGGGAGGAGGGAAGTGGAGAAGTAGGAGAAACTGACTTTATAGGGGAAAGAGGTCTGTTGCCTCTGGCTGTGTACCAGGATCTTGGAATTCCAATCCTTCCGCAATATCTGAGATCAGACCTCTACGCTAGAGTCCAGGAGAGCCGCTCACCCTCTAATCACCTCAGTCATCTTGTCCAAGACCCCATCCCAAGCAAGCTGAGGAGGGCATTAGACACCACAAAGCAACCTTCAACTTTTGCCAGCTACTTTTTATTTTGTCTGTAGGTAATAATGCTGGCAGGCCCCAGCTTCCTGCTTCCTTTGCAGGTGCTCAGCACAAAAGCACACAGCCGGCTGGGGGTAGGAGGCAGGGATCTGCTGCTGAGTTACAGAGGCTGTTCTGTGCTCACCTAAGTTTGAACTAGCATACTACATTATCCATTCTGGGAACATTCCCTATAATTCCATATTTGAGGGTATCCATTTTGTTTTGGCTGAGTCATTTTGCTGGATACCATTAGCTGCCTCACAAAAGTGTCTTGAAGATTACTGTACAAAACAGTTCAAGAACATGGTATAGCAAATAAATGTTCAGAAGATCCATTTATCATTTTAAAATAGCTATTTTCCTGTGACACTGCAGCAGTTTTGATGAGATGACAGCTCCAGAACTGAAGATGCATCTTCACAGGGGTATTTATTTTGCATTAAGCTTAGCTGCTGCTCATGAAAGCAGCTGCAATAACAATGCAATAATTAGGGTGTACTGACTGCCAAGACAGTGCTTGTTCCTCACTCTCTTCTGAAGGTGCTTTAAGTTCACTGCTTATTGAAGCAGTACAGACAAAAATATGCTTTTAATGTACGGCAGTCCTTCAGTTTTGCTTCACACCAGGACCAAGTAGTCCTTTTGCCTTCAGGTCTTATCCAGCTGTGAAGAAAATTGTGGGCATTTCCTGCACATCCCTGGCATCACCATCATTGGGATATGGCTGTAGTACTCTTGTACTGTGTCAGCCAAGGAGAGGCAGGTCTTGACTCTGGGGAAGAAGGAAAGGTTCAGGATGGGCTCAAGAAATATTCCCCGAAGGGTTAACTGAACCAGGATGCATCTGGGCTAGCCAGCAATATTTTATTAACACAGTGAGGTAAAGGCAAATTACAGAAAACCCAAAGAAATTAAACCCAAAATGTTTCATGAGTAGCAAAACCCAAAGAAACTGAATTACCTGTGGATTTCAATTTCCTACTCGGAATCTCTGGTGTTTAATGACACTAGCTGTGATTTACACTCCGTCCATATGGGCATTCATGGTGTATTCACTCCTGTATACGGTAAGGAGTATCTTTTTGTTGAACAGGGATGCTCGCTTATGGGAGGTCTCTCTCCGTCTCCTCTGCTTACTTTCATGAAACTTGTAGGAACCACATATCTTTATCATCTCTATCTTGATGTGAAATGAGATTTATATTGGCCACTGTGTTCAAAAGTTACTGGGAATGTATGCAGGCACACAAGGTGTTATTATATGTGTTATCTCCTCAGGAAACTGTCCAATACCCAGACCTCCAGCAATATTTTTATCGTATTCATGGTATGACAAGCTGGATGGAATTTTGTCAGAGAGCAACCAGCAGAAGCCTCTCTTGGCTGCCAACAAAGCTGAGGATAGCTTCTGGTTCACAAGACTGGCAAGAGAGAAGTTCAAGAGAATTCCGGCATCAACAACCAACCTGTCTATCATGGTGGTGTTTTTAGTGTGCTACACTAGATTTGGGTAATAAAACCTCAAAAAGAAATGAGTTTCTGGAGCAGTCTAGAATTGAGGCATCAGTTAAAGTAGGTTGATTCGGTTTTATCATTGGGTTGTTGAGATGATTCTTATGGCAGATGACTCACAGAATTATGCCATGGTGATAAAGCATTTAATTGCCTAGCTCTACAAGGATTATTGTAACCATCAGATGAACTTTGTACTTATCTTCAGGATACTAAAGGTACAGCTGTAACACTACCAGACAGCCCTCCCTTCTCATCTGCTCCAGCACATGAAGCTACACCTCTGCATGCCAGCAGCATTTTGTGAGGGATCAAGCTGTCTGTCTTGCTGAGTTCCCACTTACCTTCTTATACACATACATCTGTGCTTTTTAATACTAGATGCAGTCTGCCAATAGAAACCACTGCACAATTATTAGCTTACTTCCTGAGGGTATTCTAAGCATGAGCTTTCTTCTGTGACTTTCCCAAGTATTTCCCTGCCAATGTCCTCTGACAACTCTTCTTCTCTTCCCCTCTATGGTGATGGGAGTGATTGCTGCTGACAGCTCTTCTTGGTCAGTAGTCTACAGCAAAAATCACTCACCTACCCAGTGGCCATACATTGCAGGAGTATGCAGAGAGTGCTCCTCACTGCAGGGTGTCAGACGTGGAAAGAACAAGGAGGGGAACCATTTATTGTCTGCAGCCTAGGGAAGAGGCAAATATCTCTTAACCGAAGGGGGTGGAGGAATGCATCTTCTGAGTCACCAGAACAAGAAGTTCATGTCAGTCTGTCTTCCTGCCTTCCGCAGTAATGGAACTTGACCCATTGGTGCTATCAAGAACTATTTCCTTTTTCCTTGTAAATCTGAGTGAGAAGAGAAAAATCAGAGGAGAACATGCTTGAACAATATCTAGTAGTTTAAAACGACTGGCAGCAAGGGTTTTCAGGACTGGACAGGATCTCAGGGCTGGAAAGGGAAAGATGAGGGGCTAGACATGTTATAACTGAAGATAATCAAGCTGTCAGTAACAAGACTTAGGAAAACAGGGATAAGTCTGCATTTGCCTGCAGATAAAGAGCAGGCATATGGCTTTATTGGAAAGAAGACGGCAACAAAGATATTATTTTAATTTCTTTCTTCCTATCACAGCTTATTTTCTGCATACGTCATAGCATAGGGCATTAAGAACTGCAGGTTTGGTTTGAAGGCCTTACAGAAACAGGATACCTCGCTGAGGGCTCTCTCCCACACAAGATCTTGATCCTCAAAACACCTGAAACAAAATGGGTAACAAATTGTAAAACTGGAAACTTGTGATCTCTTGGACTTTGACAAATCAATGCAGTAATTTCTAGAAGCATAAAAATGTAATGACTTACTGTTTTTAAGTTTGCAAACTTTCCCCTTTGGTGCATTTTATTACAGCAAAATGAATTCTATTTGTATTTTTGAGATGAACAAGTGTTTTACATAACATCTGCATAATGGAAAAAAGTTCTATTAAAGAGCAACTTTCAACCAAACTTTCAGCAAACTTTCAGCAACTTTCTGTTTTCATATTCAGCAATTTTTATGAACTATCTAACGTACTTAAAGAAGACTCCCTGATGTTTCCATGAAATATAGATGCCAGTGTATAAAGAAAATAATTAAATAATTAAGATCTCGGTGAAACATGCTCTAAGTTGAAAAGACTCCAAGAAAACACATGCCCAGTTTTCATGAAATTGGATGTTGCATTTCATGAATTGTTCAGATCCCATATTTTACAATATTAATTAAGTTTCATAGCAACATTCATGACATTTAATAGCAATGTTTATGCAATATTAAACAAAGCATTATAAAAAAAACACAGCCACAAGCTTAATAAATCACAGGAGTGAAAACTTCCTTGTAAGATGTAAGAGAACAGTCATCCTGCTTTATTTGTCTATTTCATTAAAGAAAGACAAGCAATGTTTCATGACAGATTCACAAAATAGGTCTTAAAATTCTCACCAGCCGTTCATAAGCTAGCCATTCAAAAATCACACAAAGCATAAAAAAAGCACAGCCCCAGCTTAAGTGGAATTTATTTTAAATTATTAATGACAAAAAAAATAGTCCCCTCCTGTTGTAGCAGGAATGCTGCTATGACAGCCTTCATCAGAGGCCACAGAATGTCCTTCTGGAGAGAATATCTTTCTAGCTGCTCAGAATTTCTACCTCCCTGTCTTGCAGTATAAAATCTTACTCCTCAAAGACTGTTAAATGGAAGTCTGTAGTCTTGCAACTTGTCTTTCAGTTTTCCAAATTCATACTTCATCCTTACCTTCCAGCTCATTAGATAGTAATTCAACAGTCATTCAGGAGAAGGCTTGTTGATCAGGGAAGCTGGGGGAGATAAGGTGGGGCTCCAGGAAGACCATCAGTTCTACCAATTACAGTAGCTGTGGGAAGAAATGGATACTTTACAGCACAATGCATTAATGTTGGCAAACTGATCACTGTGACAAGCCACACTTTGGAGTAGTGACTCCATCAACAAAGAAAGGCACGTAGTGCAATAACAAAGAGAAAGAGAGAAGTTTCTTTGATCACTCCCACCCTATTTGAAATCTGTCACTTCCTACCTGCACCAGCTGTGTTGGCTTTACATCAGTGGAGCACAAGCACAACAACCTGCTGAGAGCTACCTGGTTGCTGATGAGTGGAGGCAGCAGGTTTCTGGATGGTGCTGGTGAGTGGCTTTTGCAGCCTGGTATTAGGGGTTTGGTATTGGGGTGCTACTTTGGCAGCTTCGCCAGCAGCTTGTCTCTAGAGATGTGATCTTGCTTGTGGTAAAGTTCTTCACTCAGGGTAGGTCACCCCAGATCCAAGGAAATGATTTTTCCCTTCCTGAGCCCTGAAACCTTTTTACACTGCATCAAGGGTGTCCAGGAAAATTCATTACAGGACCAGGTCCATGGCTCCTTGCCTGTCATCTGCTGGAGCTGTTGACAAAGCTGCTTGACTAGCAGAGTGGGGGCTGTAAGGAGCAGCAAATGCACCTCTACAAGGCTGCATAGGTATTAGCAGTGCTGTGTCCGACACGTGCATGGTAATGACCTGGAAACGACTGGCAAGCTCAGGAGAGAGGTCATGGAGATGTGTTGGTAGTTTTGTACCCCACAGCCATTCTGCACGCTCGCTTCATCCCGCAGCACGGTATTAACTAGACCTTTGTAAGCTCTGTCATAAGCCCTGCGATAGGTAGGTAAGCATTATCTTCTGGGTTCCTTCTCTATTTTTCCTTTGTTTTTCAATGTTTTGCTGTATTTGGCTATCAGTGCTTGTGGATGGTGATATAGTATGAAGTGTATTAAATGATGTAACTACTCTGGCGTGTTTTAAGTACTCTACCTGTAATGTTAAAGCCCTCAGTCAGTAAGGTTTGCTACTGAAGGAAAGTGTTGTATGTGCTGGGCAGTGGGGATATGTACTGGGGTTTGTTCTGTAGTTTATTTGGTTATTACTTAAGGAAAGCTTCCTCTAATGGGAGTTTGTAAGAAACTGGTTGGTAATTTGGCTCATGATGGTGAAATTAGTAGAGAAAAGGGAGTATTTTGATCTAATTTTTTGGTTTCTCCAGAGAGGAACCCACTTATTTGTCAAGAGAGGCCTTCAGATATCCTCATGTCCTCAGCTCCCAGTAGGTCAGTGAGTGAAACCTTCAGCTTTTCGATGGGAAAAGAGCATTTGGACAAGTTAGGGCTGAGCAGTCTGCGCGATAGTTCATGTGAGCATGAAGCAGTTGAATCCCAGACTGTTTTACTATTTTCTGTGTATGAATGAGAGGTCTACTGTTGACATTTGTGATTCAGACTCTAACATTGACCGCTTTCTCTATCAGCGACAGAACTGCTTCTCTATAAATACTTAATAGTAATGTTTAATATTTCCAGACATGACAGAGCTGAAGTAAGATATACTGAAGTGACCCGCTTTTTTTAATGTGTGTAGTGGTTGAGAGAGGAAATTCTCCTGCTTACTACTTGGAAAAGAGTAGGATAAAATGACAACCACATACAAAAAAAAAAAAAAAAAAAAAAAAAAAAAAAGAGTTGTCATAAGGTACCAGAAATGCCTGGAAAGCACTGCTGACAGTAGGATGTTCCTGTGAAGCCATTCTGTGCCAGCTCATTAGAGGGATTTGGCAAGGATATTTGGCATAAAATAGATTTTATTTAGAATTAGGAACTCTGCTGCCCTGCTCTTGGCAAGAAATGAACTTGCAAATTAAACTGTCTTGTAATATAATGACATTACCTAGTGTTATGAATCATGGTAGAATGAGAAACATTGATCTGAATAAGAAATAAAACTTCTTAAGAAGTGGAGAAACATGGAGAGCTAACATTCAGGGAAAGTACATAGATACGAGTGACGAATGCATTGCATGCTGTCACAGCTTGAAAGCAGTGCTTGAAGTCTAAGCCTATGTTCAACACTTAAATCCTTTTTTTGCTAAGGCTTTCAGTTACTCCAGTGGTTGCTTCAGTGGTTATCATTTTTTCAGGTTCAATTTCTTTAAAAAATTTTCTTCTTCACTGGACATCTCGGGTGGCTTAATATTAAAATTTTATATTTGCCAGGGGCTTACTTCTCAATTATAACAAGTTTGAAAAGTCTAGGTTAGGTGGCAGAAAGTTCTAAATGCAGGAGGACTGTGGCTGGGCATGTGATGCCTCTCTAAATGTTTGATGAAGCACAGGGCTCAGTTCTGGCTACCCATGGGGAAAAAACCCACAGGGATGGTTGTGCATTTGTGGAGCAACTCACTAAGTGTAGGTTCGGTTTATTTCCTAAAGTGAATTCGATATTTTTAAAACAAAACAGCAAAAAGCTTAAATCGGTCTTCAGGGTTTGTGTCCTCTTTATAAGAAATGGATACATTCTAGGTATGATCGTCTCATCTCCCTCAACATGCCTCCAACTCACAAAATTACAAGTGGAGGGAGTTTCCCCAGTATTTCCTTGCAAATATTTCTCTCTCAGATCAAAGACAGCACCCAGCCCTCTGAAGAAGGCTAGGTTATGGGGCACTACGGCTATTTTCCTCTAGCCTGAGCATACAGGAATGCAGTACACTTTCCTACATTTGTTGTGCTTTAGCATTCGTGAGCATCCTTATGAAGCCAAGCTGTGAGTCACTTGCTGTGTCACACTACAGGGAAGAAGAATATCAGTTGTATAGCATTCTTAATCATGAGGAGAAATGGATTTGACTAAATGAATATGCAAATGCCAATTCAGAATAAAATTATGAGTTCTTCCTGATGTGCAAAATGCCCTGGTGAAAAATATTTTACTGTATCGGTGCTTGACTTCAGGAGATTGTCATTTATGAAGGGAAGAAAAAGACAGAAAGGAAAAAAAAAAAAGTAATTTAATTTCTTCTTACATTGTATTATTCTTGAAGCTGTTGGTATTTTTCTAGTTTGGAGAAGTGTAATTGACATGAAGCTTTTACAGCATACTTTGACATTTAAAACGCAGCTTCCTGTGCTTGCATTCATGCATGGTTTCCTGAGATGAAGGGTGGTAAATAAATATTCACTGCTGTTTTCCTGCGTACACCACGAGGACATACAGGATGGGATTTGTTGTACACAAAGGCAAGCTGCTTCTGAAACCTTAAACCCCCTTGCCCTAACAAATCGACAGGTGTTTGGCAAGGAGGCAAGAATTTTCCTTCTGACCCAAAACTTGGTATCTAGAGCTATTTACCCATGGTGTGGGAGGCCACAGTTTGCTTCCTGCTACTGCTCAGCGAGCATGGACGCCACCACCACCCCCAGGTGTCAGAGCGGTCTTGTGTGGAACATCTGCTCCACGCCTCATCTCGGTATTTCACGTTTGCCTGGTAGGATGGGCTGGCTCAGAGAAGGATGCTGTGCACTATCCTGAGTGGGGAAACCTAATCCCAAACAGCTTTAAAGACGGTGCTGAAGTAATGGGAGTGTTGGCAGATGAGGCCAGATTTCCAACACCCTTAGTGAGTACCTGAACCAGTCATCCAGGTAAATGGGAACGTCTTTCCTCTCTTACCAGATTGTGTTTGGAGATGGTGTCTAATCCTTCCCACAAGGTCAAGTTCTGCAAGGAGGAAAGCCTCGGCCCGAGAGGTGCTCGTAACGCTGAGCTGGGTGGTTGGTGCGCAGCTGGCTGAGGGCTTCTGGCTGGACACAGAAGCAGAACAAAGGGGACACAGAAATTCCTTTGACAAATGCAGGCACGGGCAGAGTTCAGACCCCGGGGCTCAGGAAAGATGAGGTGTAAGCAGCGAACTGCTCCGACTGCTACCCCAGCACCCATCAGCCGCCTTATTGCCAGCAGTGCCACCGTGCTTCTTGTCTTCTCCTTCTCTTTCCCTTGGCGTGTTTATAAAATACCCTTTTAATGGTGCAACAAAGCTCCAGAAGGTCTGGCTCCAGAACAGGCTGCACAGTTCCCAGTCTCAAGCTGCTCACCCACCTGTGACTGGGCTTTTGGCCCTTCCCCATGCTTTGTGAGCCGTGTCCTGCCTTGCCAGTGGCTTGGGAGCCCCACTTGGGTGCCTTGCTTTCTTCGCGTGTCTGGGGCTTGAAATCCTGGGACGGGGCAGCACCACACCTTCATACCATGCACCAGGAGCATTTGGGGCTGGCGAATGGCTCCGGTAGTGGAAGGTGCTGTTTCTGTACATGGAGGAAAGCCCACCAGCTTAAAGCTGGGCCAGATTTGCTTCAGTGGCAGAATGATGTTTGGTGTCTTGCTATCTACCTCCTAAAATCCCCAGTTTTAAAGTATGTTAGAGCTGCCCCTTTGGCACGTCTTTTTGGTAAATAAACCAATGGCCAGGTCTGTAGGATACCTGGACTGGCAGTAGCACCAGCATGGCTGTCCTGAACTGTGCTTGCACAGGATGAGTACGTTCTGCCCCGCGAGCACTGGGGTGCTTCCTCCTGCTGCAGGTCGTTTTGGTGGATGTTCCCCCACCCGCTGCTGTTACCATTCCCATCGCTCCTTGATCTGAGTGGGTTTTTGGGGTAAGTCTACTGGCTTGAAAGAGGAGCTGTAGTTGAGCTAAGCATTCAAACAAAGAATTTCTGTGGTGGAGAAGACAACCAGATAAATAAACGAAAAGTGAAAGATGGATGAGTTGGAATGAGCTGTGAACTGACAGCTTTGTGACCAGTTCTGACTTATTTCCCTTCTGCAGTCTAAAGCTGAGTGCCTCATAAATTCTAAAGACATCAAAATTGTAACTAACATAGCAGAAACCATCCAAGACCTCTGGAAATTTAAGGAGCCGTGACTGTAACTAGAAAAGAAGAGATAGCGAACATGGAATGAGTTCCCTCACCAAAGTGATATTTTGGGTATTTATTTCAGTTTTGACGTAGGTTGAGTCAGCACACTGACACAGTTGTGAGCACTGGGGGTCACACAGTGACTGACTTAAAGTCTGATATGGACCCCAAAATGAAAGCCATTTCACAGTTTATGGTTCCATTTTACGGATGGATCTTAAAGACGTTATCCTCAAGCAGATGGCTAACGATGCCCTCGCTCTGTCAGCCGCGAGGCACACGGCTCCCCAGGTGGACCAGAGGGCTGCAGGCTTTTCTGGGCAAGGAGGACCTGGACCAAGAGCAGCCACGCAGGGTCTGTTCAGAAGCCCACCTGGTGCTGTGCTGCGCTGCTAAGAGCGGCCTAAAGGGGGACGAGCTGGGAGAATAGGGCAGGCGGTGTGCGCTGAGAGGAGTCCCGACCTGGGGTTGCCAGCTTTGTATTTCAGAGCCCTCAGTGTAGCTGCCATCCATGAACCTGTCCCGAATCTCTTTAATTCAGGTAAGTATCTGCAACAGACTCCAGCAGGAATTGCAGCTTAACTCCCTGTTAAGGTTTTTCAGTGAAGAACTGGGGAAAGAATCAGAAAATGAACTACAGTAATACTGCCCAGCTGCAAATTAATATCTACCATCATGCAGTGACCAATAAACCTTCTCTCCAGGGTAAGTGCAAGTGATAGCTGCTAATTTTTTGGTGGCAATACTTTACCATGCAATTGTACACAATGATTTCCCAATTGCCATCAATTCTTCTTCTCTCAGAAGAGCCACAGGGCATCTGTTGCTCAGCATTGAATTCCAGACAAGTGCTAAAGTCTCGCTATTCAGAAGGTATTTTTTTTTTTTTTTTTAGCCTCCATAAATTGTCTCTAAAAACTGCACATTATGAAATGGAATTAGTAGTTTCAGAGGAGGTTCTCGGGAGCACCACACTTGCTAAGCTTAAGCCTGGCATCCCCAGCAGGACAATTTGCTTACTCAAAGCCGAAGGTGCTTGAAGACTCTGTGCATGAGTTACAAGACTCCATCAGCTAATCCCGGGATGCGTACGCTTTTTTGTGCATCGGGACCAGGCTGGTCCGCTTCCTATTGTCTCTGGGTGGAACCTGTCTGTTCTGCCTTGTCCACATGGGGCTAACCCCTGCGTGCTGGCCCATCGTGCATTTTCTGTTGTTTGCAGATTAGGTAGACAGTACGTCAGTCATCGGAATCCTTCCTGATAGTTATCTTAGCTGTGCTGTTTTTAGCCACCTATGCCAAACAAGCAGACATTAGAAAATGTTATTGCACTTCCTGCCCTAAGTCAAGCCGCCCTGTGGTGTGTCTGGGCACGAGACAAACAGGATGCGGGGCACTTGTTGGGCGTCCTGCGCTGCTTCCCGCCTGCCTTTCAACTGGGCTGTGGCTTACCTACCTCATGAGTGCGTGCCAGCACTGCGTTCTCTCTACGTTCATAAAAATCTCTTGTCCAAACCTGCTAGGTCTTTGGAGAATCTGTTTCTCTGAGTAATTTTAGATATTAGAAACCTGCTTTGAATTCAGCAGGGAAGGTAGCACCATTCCTCATCTAGAGAAGTATGTGGAGCCTGAGGGTAAATGTGAGTCGGAGACCTGGCTTAAATGGCCTGAGCCACCTTCCTCACCAGCGAGGGCAGAAGACAGGGATGTTCCTTGGTGCTGCAGCAGCTGCTTCGTGCACAAACCCTGCTGTGGGAATGTGCCTTAGGGTATGGAACATCCACTATTGCTGTTCTACTATAAAAGCCCCACCACCTAGGCCAGCTGTAGATGTATAGCAATACCTGGCTTCAGGCACCATACTTAAAAATATAATCATCATAATTTTTTAGAAACCCTGTCTATAACAGTAAATTAAACGGTGCTAGGACATGAGATGTGACCACCCATCCTGTGTCATCCATGTCATCCATGACACACTTCTGGCCGAGCTGACAGCTTTCCCAGGCAGGGCTGGGGAGCTGGTGTGGGCAAGGGACAGGTTCAGCAGGCAGTTTGGGTGCAGCTGCCCTGGTCTGGAAGGTATGGGTGTAATACTGCAGACGGGCTACTGCTGTGAGGAACAAAACAGGTCAGCCCTGAGGTCTCCCTGTAGCGCAAGGTCTGTGAAGCCTGTTCTCCTGGCCATGGCTCTGGATCAGACCCAGCTGCCAGTATTTCTTTTCCTCCTGGCTTCCTTTTTTCTCCTGCCCCTTCCTTCCTGGAAAATAAGTAACCTTTCTCTAAGGATAAAACCTTCATGTTCTTTTGCAAAGCAGAAGAAATCTTCAGTGCTTTCAGCTATATAAACCTGATCTACCAGGTTTTTTCCTTCCCCTCCCCATCTCTCTTAATGGATCTCATGCATTTATAATATACTCAGTACTATGGTATCTAGGGACCTTATGCACAATTTATAAAGCAAACATTTTTTTGCAAAAAGTTTCCACTTCACTTCTGGCTATTGCCAATCTCTGAATCAGGCTGTTCTCTTTGATTTGCAAAGGAAGCAAGTTGTCTGTTTTACAGTCTGACACAGACTGTCTTCTAGTATCCCGGTTTTGTGTTTGTGGGATGGCAAAATCAGGGTCACATTGCTTTATTTTAACAACTATTAACTATAGAACTGTCTGTCATCAACAGAACTTGATGCATTTCTCCCTCAGCTTCAGCATGGGCATGAGCCAGCACTGGCAATTCCCTAGCTCAGTTCAGAGCAGTAACTGAGGTAAGAACCCAAAATGTTTCAATGTATCTTGAAGTGGTGATACTATTGTCATAGAGAAAATTGAGTGCTAATGAGGATTGGAATTTTTAATTTCCATGTCATTGGTTGTAAGCAGCTGCATGCTGCACGCACGGATGTGGAGTAGCTTCCTACGTGGTATCCTGAGCAGTTTGATGGCTCCCCTGCAGGGTGACCGACCCTGCCTACAGTGTGCATCTGGCTGTGCGAGTTGCACTCAGTTTGGGCCTGAATCTCCGAAGGCGAGCTCTGTAACAGTGAGGACCTTTTTTTTGGATCCAGCTTTCCAGTCTCCAGGCTAGTACGGTGGTGAGAGCGTGCTTGTATTTCACTCCATAGCAATAGTGCACAACGTATTCAAGAGCTGATGAAGCCCAGCTGAGAACTGTGCTGGCTCAGTAGGGAACAGGGATCAAAGCCTTTGTGTACTTTTTGCTCCAAATCAATGTGCTTGATTTTTATTTATTTATTTAGCTACAAAATGTTGTGGGCTTTTTTTTTTTTGTTATAATATTAATATTTTTCATCCTACATACTAGTCAAGTGCAACTAAATACTGTATTTGCCAGGAGTCTGTTTTATCTTCTTTCCTAACCAACAACTGCATGATTTCAACAACAGAAGGCTTCTTGAAAACAGGACAATTTTCAAAAGAACTGAATTTGAAGAGCTTTTTAAAAGTAAGTTCTTATGCCACAGTAATGGCATAAATACAATCACTTTACTAGGTGTTCTAGGTTACACTTGCTTTCCAACACAAATATATAACAGCACCTAAGGAGAAACATTGTTTGAACATTCATAAGTTAGAAGGATCTTTGAGTCAAAAGTGAATTTTATTTTTTTTTCCCCCCCTTCATTGTACTCGGCTGGTCAATGTCTTAAAGCACTGCTCATGGTGCAGTGATTATCTCCACAGCTCTGGATACTAGATGGGGACTGATGTGCCCATCACCTGCTCCTCAAGCTAGCAGCTCTGCTTCTCTTGCATTTCCCCCTGCAGTGTTCCCTGAGAGGTTCACAGCCCAGCCCCAGCTCGTTAAGATTAATAGTAGGAGTGTTTCATGAGGAGGGAGTGCAAGAACCTCCCCAGTAGTTTTTTAAGAGGAATAAATGTGCAAATTTGACCTCCTCAACAGTGTACATAGACTATGACAGTTTCCTTCTGCTTTGTTTTCCCAGGCTTGATCTTGTTCAGACAGGAACCCTCCATTAACTTTAGAGTCAGATCTTACTGGAGATGACAAGTTTGACTAAATACAAACACTGACGTAAATGAAATCTTCAATTAAGACTCTAAAAGGTAACATCTCAAAGCATAAGGAACGTTTTTACTAGCCTGTTGACTAAATAATAAAAAATGACAAGGTGAAAGGTATGTTAATAATTATCATTTCTATTAAATTGTTAAACTACAGATAATTCTCTGTGTTCTCAGTAAACTCTGTTGTACCTTCTATTTAAAAAAATACTCTGAAACAAGCTGTACAAAAAAAAAATGTAATTCAAGAGGGAGCACAGAGGTTTTGGAAGTGATAAACAAAAACATGAAATGGAAATGAGCATCCAAAACAGCAAAATATATTTAGGCAATATCACAAATACACACACACACAAAATATTTACAGACTTTAAATCAGATCTCCAGTAAAAATCTTCCCACAGAAAGGTATTTATAAACAAGAAATTTAACCCAGTTACATTGTCCACTGCTGGCAACATAGATGCTTAGAGCTAGCATAGCATTAATTGTGTTTTTGCAAAATAAAGGGAAAACTTAATAAAACTGATGAAATTATTTCTAGGAAAAACTTGAACCGAAAGCCAGACAACAACAATCACAAGGCATACAAAGCATAATGAACTGCAAATAGTTAACTCTGGTAGTGCAAAAATTAATAAGATGGCTTTTTTCCCATACTTGTTCAGAGAAACTGTGAATTTGCAATTTGAATTTCTTTTAAAGACTTAAGTTTGTAGGACTTAGTGCATTTGCATGTTTCAGCAAGGTTGATACTGTACAGGAGGTAAATGAAACAGTCAACATAAAATTACTGCTGTGATATAAATTTATAGCAACCTTTATAACAAAATTTCTGAATGTACAGTACAGACACGCATCTTAAAAAAAAAAAAAAAAGGGAAACAAAAAGTTCACTTTAGACCTCAAGCTAACTTTCTCAATCCATACAATAAATTCTTGAGCATGTCACCGCTAAATAAAAACAACCTGTATGTAGATAATAGCATATGTAACATTCTTTGGAGTTAGGTTTAAATATCTCTTCCAGGCTTTGACCCTGTGCTTCACACAGAGCACAGCGGAGGGATAACTCCTCGCTGCCATGAGGAGCTTCTGGTGTGCTGCCTCTCACGGCGTGCACGTGGGGTGAGCCGGGGCCAGGCAGAGACCCGTGGAAACGCGCGAGTACCAGGCACCGGAGGAGAGTTTTACCTTCACCTGGCTCTTGCCTGGGAACACGGGCTGTGGTAGGATGCCTTGATATTAGTTGGTGTACAAGTGGTGAATTAATACTGTTGAATTCCTGAGGCTCATCATCCTACGCCCTGGATTTTGAAACACAAAATACAGTCTCTTTGTCCAAAAAGGCCTCACAGTTTTGAATGGCTGTAAACATATATTTTAGATTAAAAAGGCGTTTTCACCATGCCTTTGCTGTTGAAAAAAAATAAAATCAAAAGTAGGAATAACCTTAGTTAATGTTAATACTACTAGAAATTCAGAAAACTAGAGTTCTTTACTTGTGAAAACTGAGACAAATCTGAAAACACATGATTGGTTTTGCAAAAGATCTTTTTGCAGATTGAAGAGCTGACACTATTTACTTTTTAACACACTGCTAAAGATCACCTAGTCTATCCTACAGAAAACCCAACAGTTTGATAAATATGCTGGAAAACATTAATAAACTGAGGCAAAAGATCAGCACCAAATGTGTTTGTTCTGTACAAAACTATGTGTGTCATGACACTGCAGAACGGGTTTTCACTTCAGTCTATTCACAGTTCCCACGTAAGTCAGAAATCCCACACTTTTCTGTTCCTCTTGTTGTAGAAAGATACAGATGATGTTCATAAAGATGTAACAGTAGAAGAAAGAGAGTAAGATGTACCCATTGCAAGAAGTGTTATGGTTGATGTTCAAAACTTTTCCAAAATAAAAAGGACTAACTTCTTGATTTTCCAATGTTTGGATTGCACACGTGTGCAACACCACAAAGTGTACTTACTGCCTTAGCGGCTTAGTTGTTTGGCTTCTGATTTACAGTGCTTAGGCAAACAAAAAAGCTACACCACGTCTCTGACTGAAGAGTGCCCGGACAGGATTTCCAGAGTCCCATCCAACTCTTTAACTGAAGGAGTAAGACCAGGACCTTGTGGTTGGGAGAACAGAGTTGAAGAATATTTAGGATTGGATGCTGGCTTAAGGGAATAATTTTTCTAACAAACTGCTTGCTCATGGTTTTAATAGTTTTTGGGGTAAACCCATTTGTCTAATCCCAGACTTAACATTTTACAGGATTGAGGTCTTAGGCACATCAAAGACTTCAGACAAATGTGGAAGCAAGGCAGCACTTGCATTTTTTTTTTAATCTATAAACCATTTTCTCTGTTAAATTCCTTTGTTTGTTTGTTTCTTCAGAGTAGCTTTTCAAAAATACAAACTAATAAAAGCCTGGAAAAGATGGAACCACCCTGACCAGTGAGGAAAAAACCTCTCAGTGCACTTTTTATTCCATCAGAACATTACAAGGTTGTCTGATTTCCTTGTTTTCTGTGGCAAATTTCCACTGATGGCAGTAGAGAATGAGGCAAGAGCTGAAGATGTAAAAGCAAATAAAACTAAAGATTCTTGGTAGCTATTTATCTACAATGACTATTCATTCTTCTCTTTTAATTTTTGGCTCAGTGCTATTTTATAATATCCTTGACCCCACCAAACAATTTCAAGGACATATATATTGATTTGAAAATTAGCTTGTTTCCTTTCCTGTATTTGAACCTTATAGTGGATATAAATGACAAATAAACATGCTCTAGTGTTCATAGGATCTGCTGTCCATCACACTGGTGATTCTGAACAAAGGCTGCTTAAACTAACACGTATGAACATGCAAACTGTCGCCAAAATGCATGGTCATATTAAGTCTCTCACCTATGTACACAGTCCAGTAACAAAACGCAAATATTATAGTCCTACCCTCTTCTGTTTAAGACTGCAGTTTCTAGCTGTTGCATATACTGTAGCTGCTCAAAGAGCTGAACAAAGTGAGTGTAGCAGATTTATTCAAAGAAAATAGTCATATAAAAAGTTGTAAGTACTCTACAGTGAGAAAGTTCCCAGAGCTCTCACTTCATTTCCTCTTTGGTTCCTAATTAGGATTTGACGAGTTTGAAACCCTGTCCTGTGTCCAGCACTGTGGGAAGAAACCAACTCATTTTCAATCTTTTCAAGCACCTAAAACACGCTTTACAGACCCAGAACATATTGAGACCACAAAACCAGTTTGCCAAATGCACTAATGGATAGGTAATACGCGGGAAATATATCATCCAGTGTTTGGCAACATCGCTTCCTGTTGGCAAATGCAAAGTGTAGTCACTCCAGTGTTTTGACACACCATACACTGCTTTCACTGTACGTCCCTTTTCAGACCAGCTGATGTTACTGTCGGGGTTACAGTTGTATTCAACCCATTGCCTGGTGAAGTCACCAAGCTGTGGAGGGTCTGCTTCCTCAATGTCTACAACTCTGGCCATTTCTGCTCCTTGCACTGCAACATACTGGTCATTTATTTTTCTTACTTCTTTAACCCAAGGCTGAGAGTTCTCACAGTCTAGAATGATGATGAGCCGAGAACAAAAAGTGCCGTTCTTTTCTCTCCACCACTCCAAAAGTGTGTCAAGTCGTAAAGCATCACCTCCTGCCACAAGGAAAAATATTTAATGTTAGCATGAAGAAACTAAAAACTCTACAGAATTTTAACTGTGGGTTCTAAGACACTTGCAACTTGAGTGTCCAACTTCTCATGTTCCATCTCTACTCACACTCCAGCTATGCTTTGAAAGAGCACATTTTTATCACACAAAGTTACCTATAGTGGGGATTCCTTCTGCCTAAGTGTGATGGATACTGCAGGATCCATGTAGCTTTGAAAAGCAGACTACTTACTCAAGTGCCTAAGGAAAACACCTTGCAAACAAGTGAATAGAACTCCACGGGCTCCACAGTGACTACTAATGTGAAAAAACGATGCCTACATGTTGGCAGGTTGGAGTTATGATACAGATTTACAACAAAAACACTCTAGTTTGAAAATGTCAACTTAAAAAAAAAATTAAGACAACTTTCAGAAGAGGGGTAGAAAAATGTGATTTAAAATAACTGCATTTCAATTCCTTAGTGATTTTCGTTGTGTAGCATAAGTACATCTGGCAGTGTTTAAAATCTTGTTACTAGAAATTGAACCGCACAGGTGAATCTCAAACAGAATAGCTGCATATTTCAGCACTCACATTTCCGTCTATAAGGGGTGACAAAAAAGTGCTTCAGATTAATAGCTTGGAGTTAAGGCTTTGAGCACGATATTGCAGTTAAAGTAAAAGCAAAATTACAGGGCTACAGCTTTCTCCAAAGCAAAGGCAAACCTGGAAAAAATAGTATCAAAGAAAATCTTAAGACTATACAAACCTATAGTAATGATTTAATCTTCGTACGTGATCCCCAGATTGCTGTACTTTAGTGTATTTACAATAGAAATTTGTATAGAAGCCACTTTCCTTTTTTCCAGGTAAGCCTTCTGTGTCAATTATCAGTAAAAATTTGTTAACATTTTAAACGCTTACAAATAAACTTTATTTCAGTGTAACTATGCAGGAGTATTGGTGATTTAAAAACAGTAGTCACTAGAACTGTCCAAAGAAAACCATCTCATCCTTCATACACACACAAACACACCCTCCATTTCTAACCCTACCAACCTCAGCCACACGGACTGATCAGCCAGAGCAAGACTCAGGCACCAAGCTGAGTAAGAAATCCATGCATCTGGCCACATCTGGCTCTTAGGCAGGTTTCACAGGCAGTTAAGCCAACAGTTTCAGCAACAGAGACAAAGCTTCATCAGCCCTGCTCTTGCCTTTGCATTCACTGAGAAGAACATGACCTCCCAGGCTGTTTGACTGCTCATGCTTTATGCATGACTAGTTAACAGTTTCTTTTATACACCACTGCGTTACAACCCACCTTCCAACAACGGAGAAACATCATTAGCGAACTAACAAATCCAGTGAGCCTCCTTTAAAAGATGTCATTATAAAGCAAAGAGTACATGCTACTGCTGTGCTGTATCACTGCACAAACCAGCAGTAAGACACTGCTTTTTCTATTAGATCGAAATGTTGTATTTCCTCGTTGCCTTCTCTCTTCACCCTCTCCAGAGGTCAGAGGACGGTACACATTACAGGAGATAACGACCAAATGTTCCATCTGTCACAAAATGCCACTGCCCAGCACACAGTACATGCAGTACCACTATACAATCAAATATCCTTCGTCTTTTCAATTTATACTTCAGGTTACATTCAGGAGCAGGGCTATCTGGAAGGATTATCAGGTTGCACTCCATAATTTATCTAACTCTCACAATGGGAAACTAACCACAAAAAAGGATTCAATCAAGCACCAACTGCCTGTTCCTTTCCTTTATGTGACCGTAGATTGTCTCCAAGTAAAAGCTGAAGATGTGCTTGGATAGAGAGCTGAGAAAGGAATTGGGTAAGAAAGCTGAAAACCACTGCATTTACACACTGTATCTTTTATCACAGTAACTTTCTTTTTATTGCAACTGTTACCTTGGCCCTTATCCGAAAAGTAAAGACAAAAGTTTAATACAGGCTATAGCTAACTGAACAGCTACACGGAGACCTCAGCTCCTCTGCCGCACTCCAAGCTGGCCAGAGGTAAGCCATGATCTGGAAGCTGTTGAATTTCTGCATCACCACTTGCCTGTACATAGCCTAGTGAACTAACAGTGCATGCTGCCGGCTGGAGCACTGGCAGGAGGCAGTGCTGCACTTAGCAGGCTCCACGCAGTGTGCAGACACGCTTGGCGATTGCACAGGGTGGCAGCTGCTCTCAGGACCAGGACCACCCTATTCTCAGAGAAGTTATTCAACCATATTGGCATATACTGCGTTATATCACTCATGCTAAGTGAGTATTGCTGTGGCTTTTTTAATCCAGTGATACAGATGAAGCCTTTGAGAAAAAATAGGCGTTGCTCTTCATCAGGTGTAATAGTCTGGGTATGGAATCGCACCAAAACAGGTGTTTGGCCTCTAGATGAAGACTGACCTGTGTCTGAACAGCTCAGCATGACTGCACGCAAAGCTCAAATCTGTCTACGCCGCTCAAAAGCACATGATGCCCCTGCAGAGAGACTGCTGACAGACAGACAGCAGCTCGCAGGCAGAGTGCTGTCTGTGAAACTGAATTCTGTCCCAAGAAGAAAACAAGTTGCAAATTTTCAAAGTTATTACCCATAATGTCAAAGCTTCATAGGTCTACCAAAGAACAATTTTTACATAGTTGAGATAAAACTGCATATTACAAAGAGATCAAAAATGGGCCAGAAGAGGGGAAAATGGTGAAGTCTATGCCAAGCATATGATCAGTCATTAAAACAAACCTTTATATACGTATTTGTAGTCTTGAGGCTACATTGCACCCAAAATGACTCCCAAACTCTAGGATGTCAGCAAACCATAGTTCTTTTCACGATACAAAGTTAGCTATATGTTTGAAGACCTGCTTTTCTAGTGTGGGTTGTACACCTCCTTCCCACTGCTTTTATTAACTCTCTCTTTTACAAATGCAGAGTACATATTAAGGACACACATGCAGTCCTTCGTGACAGCCTAGCTGTCACAGTAACACAGTACGTTGTATAATTCACTCGTAAGTGTGCTGGTTCTGCCATGTCCAGGGAATGAGAGGAGCTTATGCTTGTTCAATGCAGTGAACAAATATTCCTCATAATACAGGGGAAATCTGTATTTAGAGCAGGAGGGGGTCATTTCCACATTACTTTTCTGGAATAAGAAACTGATCTTTAAAGGTAACTTTTTGAACTGTAAGTGGAATAAGAAATCATGTTTAACCTTGTAAGCATACATTTGGGGTCAATAATATTTAGACAATTTTGAGAACAAGTGTTAAGAATAGTTAGCTGCAAAAGGATTTTTAACTAAGTGACTAAAAACTAAAAATGACACAGAAGTTCATACAGTAACATACCTGTCATACAGACAAAAGTAAGCAAAGGGCTGCTTCTTTACATCAAGTTAACTGCATAGAAAAGGGGCTTCTGCATTTCTGCTTTCCAGTAGTAGAAGTAGTCAGCCTGCAACATTGCCTATTTTGACGATTCCTTGTAGCCCCTGAATCTTTTAAGAGTCATGCTCTGTGTATTACCCATTCCTTTCTTCCTTCCCTGCCAAAAGCTCATACGAACTTGTACTTCAAAGACTGGTGGTTCTTTGCCATTCTGGACTATCGGATAATAAGTGTGACCAACACTGAAGTTTTGCAATACATTATGATTTTTGTAAGAAATAATTCAGTGATTTGGAAAGTTTATCAATGCCAAAACTACTAATAAAAAAATCCACGAAACAGTTACCTGCCAGTGCCCATTCACCAGTGCCATGCGAGTGACCACTGTAATATAAAATATAGGTATCATGTCTGGGTCCATCTGCAGTCCGAAGTTCAAGAAAAGACTTGATCTTGGAGTGAAGGGTATCAAAGGACAGTCCGCTCGTAGAGTAGTCACAACCATATGTCTCAATCATGTGATATGCAAAAAATCTTTGGATGGCATTAAGCATGCCTGTAGACCTCAGGTTTAACTCTTGCACATGATCAGGTGGAAGAAGAGTTGGCTGGCCATCAGGACTAAAGAGGGGAAAAAAACAGTTATGATCAATAACAATTTCATGTTTAGCAGACTTTTAGCAATCGGCAATTTTTTTTTCCCCTGTGGCATATTTTCTCCTCTATGAAGCAGCACTGTTGTAAATTCAAATTGACTTGAAACGTACAGTTTACAAGCAACGCCAAATACTGTACTTGAGTGAGAAGCCACTCTCTCCCCCTCCTTTCCGTCACACTTTTTCCACTTCAAAGTGTAGTCTTTACTCAACCCCATGCAGATAAGTGGCGGGGAGACAGAGACTGTCTCTGGACTTACGCTTGCTCTGTCTGCACTCTGAACTCACTGAATGAAGATGAGCAGTGATGTGAACATGCTGGGCTTCAACTATTTCATGAAGTCCCACTGAGAGTGCACTGCCTTCAGACAGGCACTTGTTCACACACAATTGGAAAGAAGTGCAGGGAAAATGAATGCTAATTTGCACAAAAAAGTCATGCAAACTAGTTTCCAACAACAGACTAGGAGAAATGCAAGTACACATTTTACTCAAGATACCTTGAATTCATGTATCTCTGTTCCAAAATAGCCTTTATTTAATATGGAACTCACTTATGCAGATGCAATAATTCTTACTTGCATGTGTTGTTCAGATGCTGATCTTTCAGCATAAGAAGTAAGTTTCAGATAATGGCATTCATTGCTTAGAAAATCAGTTCTAAGAAAATGATGAACTGGACCTGGAACAAACCAGGGATATGTAGGTGTGTGTGTATATATACCTGAACATGAATATATAATGAAAGAGACTCAGGATTACAAAATGCATGCTTTTATACATATTATATATATGGAAGTCTTCACAGATACTCATTAGTTGTGACAATAAGAGATTTGGTTCTTCGAGATGCTCAGTGGAATTAAGTTACTCTTTTTGAAAGGTGAAAGAAATGAAAAAGAGAATACAAAATTTGCCTATTAATTAAATTTGTATTTTATTATTGAAAAATACAAGCAAGAGCACTGGATTGCCTCTGTTGGATAACAGTTCACTCACACTACTGTGAAGTTGAAATGCACAGTAACTATACCTGCAGAAGTTGGTGGGAATCACAACAGCATACCCAACACATGTTCCTCCCAGACAGTTTCCCAGTTCATGGAAAAGCCCATGCGCCATGGATTCCAGAGGCAAAACAATGAGAAATGCACTCATGAAGATCCCATTGGTTGGCTAAAAAGAAAATAGGTGGATTTAGGTATTGCATGAACAACCCTTCCTATATGCTGGTTATGGTTTTAATAATGATTCCCTCTGTTTTATCAAACGTAACTGGGTCCTGAAACATGGAATGTGAGTTATTATGTGTAATGTAGACTTACTTTTCCACATATGTTACACAGGGAAGTACTCTAAAGACAAATGAAAGGTCCATTTGGAGGTTTTGGGGAGAAGGTGGCTGGTAAGCAGGGATCACTCTTCTGAAAGGAATGCATTTGAAATCACTGACAGCACAGGATTTAGGTTTGAAAACCCTGATCACAGCTTAGCTTTACCCATTCAAGCAGAGAAATCAAATGCTACAAAATTATTTATGTGCATAAAATAAGTACATTGGTAAATATCAGCAGGATCAGGACTTAATTAGTAAAGGACTGCACAGAGTATCATGCACCTAGCATAAGATGACAGCATACTATATTGCATCATTAAAAATATACATTTAACTATTCTTGCCTTGTAATGCCAAGAGATTTTAAAAATATTTTTAGTGGAGTACTATTTAATGTGTCACACAAAAGATGACTTATGTGAACATTAAGAACATTACTGCAATTAAAAAGACAATTCTTTATCAGCTACATAAATATCTGATGAGAAAGAAAATCAACTACAGGACTTTGTAGCACCCACACAGCCAATGCCCTACACCAAGCTTTCCTGTTTTGTAGATAGAAAGTGTTGGAAAGGATTACTTCAGTAACAGTCACTGATACATAGATAAAACTTCTGTGAAAAAAGAAGTTTCGAAAGTTACATTGCAACCACTAGTACTAGTAAATGGTACAGTTATTAAGTATTTATGTTTGTTATGTAGCAAAGGAAATAAATTCATACCTACAGCCTTCTGTCTTTAGAAGAATCCTATGACCTCCCACCACACCTGTTTTAGGTGCCCTCTTTGCATAAATCTACAACATTAATGTTTTGTTGTTGTTGTTTTAAATCTGGATATTGCCTTAGTGTTTAACAGTCTCGGTGATCTGATGTGGACTGGTAGTTCAGTTTAATGCACAGACAAAGCAATTTATCATTTGGAAAGTACATCAGACTGAAAAAATGACACCTAAACCAAGCCAGTTCTTGTCAGCACACAGCACTAACTCAATATTCAGTTTCTAAGAACAGAAATATTGCATGACTTTGAAATAAAAGCTTTACTCATCTAATGTGCTTTCTGCGCTGAGAAAGAACACTGCGTTTGCTGAGTGTCCCAGTTTTAACTGGTGTCCCATTGTACTTCTGACAGAAGGGTTTCACCTGCGTGTCCTTGAAATGGCGACAGCAACACTTTTACTACAAATAAACACCAGAATCCGATATTACCTGATAACCGTTAACCGACAGCACTATTCTCAAATAACTGGTAACTGCTAGCATCATTCTCAAATTCCACCACCTGAAGCCATTATAAAATTATATCCAGATCCAACCATGCTTTGTAGAATTCGTTACAAATGAGAAGTTTATTTACCTTGTATCTAGTGCTGAAGAGTGAGGCCGTGTCATTGAGCAGACATCAGATCAGAACAACCAAGGAGAGCTTCCCTCTGCCTAGCGCCCTGCACACCGCATCAGAAAAGTGCACGTAATACACTAATTGCTTGGCTAACATTCAAGCTACAAAAACGGTTCAGATATAGCAAGTCCGTAAAAGGTGATAATGCTCTTGTTAATACTGCAGTCAGATTTCATGTGGTATAATGTAATCTGATGTTTTGGTGCTAATAATTTCAATCCACAAGGACTAATGTGTGCCTACTAAGTGCACATACATTATAGGAGATTCATAATCACTTTTATGTATACCATTTTCTTAGCCATCACGGGAGGTATCTTGCATCATTCCAGATATATTCCTTTCCCTTTCCCCTTCCCAATCCTGCCTTCTACTCAGAAGGTCAGGATCAATGAGTGAGTTAGGAGATGGGATGTCTTTGGGGCAAGTGCAGAGAAGCATTCACACAGATTCTTGATTTTTGTGTCAGAGAACAAAGATTTTCAGGGTAATTTCCCCAAAACATAGTGTAACAATTATGGTGCAACCTAAACTTTTTAAACTGTTGTAAATAAGGAGAAAAAAAAAAACTGTAACTACTTTTTATTCTGAATGGATCAGCAGAAAGAGTTCAATTTTGTTGCTTAGTTTCCCAAATACGCTCTGAAAATAAAAAGGACTCAATAAAAAGTTAAAAAAAATCTGGTTACTGTTCATTCTACAGAAACTTGGTAAAGTATAACATGCTCGTGAAATAGGAGAGGTCTCCAGCGAAACTAGTTTCAAGATTTGAAGACTTACTTTTGAAACTGTAGATGCCAGAAGGTAACTTGCCTTAAGTTATTATGCAGAAATTGAAGAGCTCATCTGGGAAAGCTTCCTATTTATGATCAGTCTGAGGATTTTCTAAACCTTGGAAAGACTGAATCCATGGACTCTAAAGTATTATAATCCATTTTTAGAACTATGACAAATTCATCACATGATGTATATAAATATGACTTTTTTGGATCTTGTTATAACAAACTGCTCTTACATTCCATTAATATTTTGATCTGAGTGAACATATTACAAAATAAAAAATACACCTGCCCATAAAAACTACAGCAACCAGAATATCATAAAAATACTACTGTATCATTACTTGATATGAATTTTTATTTGAAAAGTTTTCTTTCAAAATGATATGTTGTTCTAAACACTCCCTGCATTTCCCCAACCCCTAGTAAGGGGTAGTAAGGTTACAGAGTGTTCTGCAATAACAGAACTTGAGATCATCACAAAAGTTAACAGTTTTCACCAAAAAAACAGTTTTCACTAGTATGAACATAATGGCAGGAAAATTCACAAGTACCTTCTCAGATAAGGGCCCTATACAGAAATGGTAAGGATCATCTCTATGATCTATGTTGCTCTGTATCCTCCTTTTAGTTTGTACCAAATATCAAAGAGGAATAGGAAATACATTCTAGAGTGTTATGAGTCCACTCAGCTCCATCTGAAGTTTCAACTTCATCTTCATTTACTGGCCATCTTATGCTATGAAGTAGTAAAGTATACTTATCGTTAGGATGGATATTCTACATGTATAGGCATCTATGTAATGTAAAGATGCTGCCACTTGCTGTCAGCACTTCTTCAACAATTTTGATTTAGAAGATATATACCACTAAGAAATATAAGAATGATTAACGGTGTTTAGAGCAGCTCGACAGTAAGATAGTAAAATATTTTAATTTAGTGCAGCAAAAAATGATGGCATTTTAAAATATCTAAACTACAACAACTTCAAATAGCAAAAAATAATATCTAACTATGCTAATAATTACTGTAATTCTTAAGACAGCTCCCTCTTTTAAGGTAACAGCTAAGATGCCAGGTGGAGTCTCACTAAATCCAAAAGATTTGATGACTGGTCCTTAATGGAGCAGATGGCTGTGCACCATAGGCGGAGCCAGAAAGGGATTCTGTTCTTTCATCTGTTCAACCCCTTTCCAGCCGGCAATCTCAGCCCAAAGTAGCTCTCTGTACTCCAAGCACCCATGGATCCCAGACTGTGCGAAAAGCAGGCAGAAGACAGGGACCATCTTTGCAATACCACCGAAAACATAAGAAACCATTTTCTCTCTCTGTCTTCGATGGTGAGATTTGCTAGCAGTACTGTCTTTCCCCTTCTTTAGCTTTACAAGCAATGCTTTATGGTTAAATATAACTCTGTTAAAACACCAGAAGAAGTTACAGGTATTTTATATCCAAAGTATATCATTTTATATTCATGGATAGGACAACTCCATTCCCAGGGAGAAAATCACTGCTGAAAGTGAAACAATTCTGATAAAGTATTTAACAACGGAGCATTAATTACATGCGACTGATGAAAATAACTAGGATGAAGAAAAAACTAAAGCAGCACTAACCTAAATTGGGAGCCAGTTGCAAAGACCTACAGAAAAGCCCTTCCGATTAAAAGAGAAATAAATTCATAAGCAGATGTCCCCTAAGATTATCGCAGAATTGCCGGACGGCTGGGGCTGGCAGGGGCCTCTGGAGGTCATCTGGTCCAGCCGCCTGCTATGGCAGGGCCGCCCCGAGCAGGCTGCCCAGGATTACGTGCAACAGACCGACACAACTGGGGAGGCTTACGGAGGTGTTTTTGCGTCTTTGTAAGGAAACATCCTGCCCCGCTTTCCATTAGCCAAGCTGAATAACATTTTTTTTTCTATATCCTGATGTGCATGCACTTGCACACACACCTATAAGTAAACAGAAAAACGAAGCTGCTCAGCTCCTCTGCAGTTATTCTGCGAAAACAAAGACGTATGCACTCCACGAAGAAGAAAGGTCAGGAGAAACAGAATAACTTGATAACTAAGCTACGAATATTTGAAGGGTAGCTTACTCCAAAGGAAAACAAGAGACGTACATTACAGGAAAAGAGAAACTTAAGGACAAAATTTGTAAAGTTACAATGTAAATCAACAACCAGAAGAAACAGCCTTATAACAAATTATTTAATGAAAGAACAGTCCCTGGAGAACAATAAATAATCCATTACTTCTGACTATTAAAATAGCACTGGGAGAATCTAGAAAATGGTTTGCAGAAAACAGCCATCACATTCGCTGGCAGACAGATTTAATGTGTTATGTTTCCCATCCCTGACCTCTGCTCTAATCGCAGGAAAGCCCGTGCCTTGGCGTACATGTATTTGTAGCAGCAAAACCAGAAGCGGTTGTCAATTTAAAAGCATATGAACTTGAATTCTGAATTTTCAGAATATAAAAATTTGAATTCTGAAATTAATGAGACTGACAGCAAAGCTGAACACATTCACCGGATTCTTTAGACTAACAACAAAGACTTTCTCTTGTCACGAAGTAACACTGGTGCTGCCTCCCAGCGTTTTGCCAACCTTCCGTGGAGAAGGAACATGAACTTGGTCACCAATTTCGGTCTGATGTGCATTCAACACGACATGAGGAACGTAACCAATCACTCCCTATCACACTGTGCCGAAGCCCCGAGCCTAATTCACTTACCGAAAGCACCCGGGCTCATCTGAACTCTATCCTCATCCATTCTCCCCAGGCACAAGGATGAGCAGCTGGGCTCTGCTTCTGCTGCCAAGGCTGGACAGAAGAGGCTCCAGGGGTCCCCTTCAGGACCGGGGCCACCTTGGCTGTGAGCAGGCAACGTGCCGTACCAACCGGGATGGGACTGGAGGGGCAGGCAGCCAGGCAGGGCCTGAGCACACGTGGCAGAGGGGAAGACGGGCAGCAAAAATAAACAGGGCAATGGGGGAGCTTGAGAATGGATCAACAGTGTGCGAGGGGGGTTAGGACCTAGCTGAAGAGATACGAGACAGTGGTCAAGGGGGGAATAACGGTATTCTGAAAGAAACTGAGCAGGTGAGTCTGTGAAGAAATAGTGAGACTGATATGCAAGTCAAATCAGCACGGAGGGGAAAATCTGACAGTGAGGAAATGAAAGGGAGGGACAAAAGATGATCAGAGAAAGAGAGGCGTAAAGGCAGGAGTGGCATGGCTGTTGGAGAAAATATGGAGAGACACGAGTGGGTGCAGCAGGGCCTCCAGGGAAAAAGCTGTCAAATTTAAACTGGACAAGCAAAGCCCAAGGAAGACTGGACTAAAAATACAAGTCAGAAAGAAAAGCAGGGGAAAATGAAGGAGAAGGAGTAGATATGATTTGCATTCAAAACGGTTATTTAATCTGTCATGGTGACAAAATTACGTGTAAGTAAATACAGAGGTTACTTAGAAAACTTTTTACTATTCAGAAAGTAATCTGTTCTTTAGAGAAGTTAAAAAAAATCACCACCTTCAATTTTATTAAGGCAGTGTAAACTGAGCTTTCAAAAACCTTTTGCAAGACAGTCGCACTGCATAAAGAATACAAAGTCACTGACTCTCCCCTAAACAAGAAAATACACATATAATAAACTAACTTTTCTTCCATGAACAATTTGAGTTCAACAGTACTGTTCATTTAAGTACAAGCACTCATGCATATCATGAATACTATTATTTTACTAACCCATAAAATTCACTAAAACCAAGAATAATGTACTGAAAGTACTTCACTCCATTACTTTACCTGTCTCTGACACAGTTCATTTTTCTCTTGGTAATACCAAATACAGGTCTTCCAGGGATAATAATTCTCTTCAGCCAGTAATTCAGCAGAACTGTACTGTTACCTTGGCATATAGCACTTAACAAAATCTGATTTTAAGTTCCTGAGAAAAAGATTCCTCCCAACCTTTCCAAGAACTCTGCTTGCAAATTCCAAGACCTTCATCCGCAAATTTTTCATCATTTTATTAGCTTCCAAAAGTAGTAATGCCTGAGTCATTTGCACGACTTCTGCTGGATCCTGTCCCAACCAAGAGCCTAATTATAGACAGGCACATGAGTAATTGCTGAAATGAGTAAGTACTATTGGAGCTAAAGAGGCTATTGATCTGACTAAAACTACTCACACAAACGTAAAGGCCGTGCAGAACACTTCCTGCAGATATTGCAAGAAAAATTTCAATGGATTTCTACCGACGAGTCAAGGTGTCTCTCCTCTCCAGCTAAAGCAGGGATTAATCTCAGAAGCAGACCATGTCACTACTGAAACATGTCCCACTGAAAAGCTGTTACGCAACTGTTGAATGCAATCAGCTTTAACAAATTACTCTTACACTTCTCATGCTTCCTGAGCTCACCCTCCAGTTTCAGACATACCTGAGGGTTCCACTCCCCACATTTAAGTTTGATCTGTCAGAGAGAGATTCTGCTTTCAGGAGCCACAACTCTGCCCAAGCACACACTGAAGCACCAGAAATAGAGACTTACAGCCCTTGGCTTACCGCAATGGCCAAACTCCCCTTAAAGAAAGGTCCTTGGCTAACCGAGCCAGATTTTTCATATGCCTGGGCTAGTTATTTATAGCTGACTTTTAGGAAGCCCCTTTCCAAGGCTTAGACTTTTAGCCAATTCTGTTCATTATATAAAAGGCCAAATGGCAAACCATAAAGCAATTTCAAGCCACCTCTCTTATCGAATGCAGCATCATTAAACAAGATTTCAGCACATCTTCAGAGTGAGGAAAGGTATAAATACAAAATGCTTCATCTTCCAGGTTACACTTAACAGATTTCAAATACAATTAGCACTTACTAAAATGACATAAATCCCAAATTGCAAGTTGCAAAGGCTGGAAACAGTACTGTTACATTACATGCACAAAAAATGTTAAAAAGAAAATTTTAAAAAGAGTAAACACATTTTCAGGAACTGCTGACTCAGGAATACTTCGCATTCCTAAGACTGTAAAGAAAAAAATATGTTGCAAATTTAACTGAAAAAGATAAATCCATAATATGAAAATGTAAGAGTGACTGTATTAGGCCGCACCAAAGGTCCATCTGGGAGAACGTCTTGTCTCCAAAGAGTCCAAATGGACGCCTAGGAAAGACTGTAAGGACAGAACAAGCACATATGTTTCCCGAGTACTCCAATTACTGGCAGCACTTGAGCCAGACACGGGTTCCTTACAGAATATAAACCTCAGTGAATGTGTCCCCATGAACTTGCGCAGTTCCCCCTAAGCCTGTGGGGCCACTTAGCCCATGCAGCATGCTGTGCTGCACGGTTCCCAGCTAACTCAACTCTGAGGCACTGTTCCCAGCTGCCTGGTTCATCGCTGCTTCCTGCCAGCTTGATTCCCCTCAGCTTTTGGACTGGGTCTTGCTGTCTGTTACTTCTCCACATCACACACAGTGTTGTATATTCCCACTTAGTTATCTCAATTCCATACAGAAGCATCCTCATTTAGTCATTCCTTCCATGGAAACTATTTTAGGTCTCTAATGAACTTCATCACCCTTCTCTGAACCTTCTCCCATCTTCTTATCTATAGGATGGCAAGTAAGAATTGCACAATTATTCGAGATATTGGAACTATGGACTTATACAGTGGCATAATGACATCTCCAGTCCTTTTCCAACAATTCCCAATACTTCATTTGCTTTTTCGACCACTAATAAACATAATACAAATTCCAACCCACCAAGCATTTAGGAATAACTATTTTTTTTTTTTAAGAGGAAAAGCAGAGAGTATTCTCTAACAGTTTGATTTGTCTCTAACCGTTATGATATCTATAAATCATCATAAGGAAAGTACACAGTCACTGCAGAAGCCTGTTTGCTGCATTACCATTGAGCTTGCTAGACCTCCTAAAACAACAGACTCAAAAAGCCAGCAAAGGACGCTACAATAGAGTCTTGAGGCCTGCAATTCCCCCTAGAAAGAAGAAAAAAATTCTAGTTTCCTTAAAGCCCTAGAAAAAAACAAACGCCCTGCAAGAGCGTAAATTGTATGCTTATACATCATTGCTTTCTTACTTCTAATTATTTTGAAAACTGACACTATCCAGAAAAATACAGAAAAGGCCATGGCTCCTTGCAGTCACTATAATAAATTATGTATCCATTTATTAAGCCATGCTCTGACCACGTCTGATAAAACATTTCATTTTCTGACAACAGATGAAATAGGCACAGTGATCTGCGAGGCAAACATCACACCTCTGAAATAGAAATGCTTTTTGCTGGAGACAACTGCATTTGTAATCTTAAACTAATTCATTACTGTAAATACCTAATGGAAGAAACACAAATATAGTAACATAAATGTCAACATAATTATCTAAAAAATAAGTATGATTATAATTAAAAAAACTGTATTTCCTTACAAGTACGTGGTCTGATGCCTTTCATTTTTGTCACTAGTTACTCCTCCTCTCACAGAACAGGTAAATGCACAGCCTATCAGACAGAGGCGATGACAACAGCTTATGTTATTTACACACAGAATGCTAGAAACTGAAGTTAGCCAATAGGTTTATAGCTGAGGTTTCAGCTGAATTGCCAGCTTGCTTCTTGTGAACTGTCCTGCACAAGTCATTCCAAAGTACAACAGCGCTTCTCCAACATTAGAGTGGCCTGAAAACTATCACCCATGTAACAGCTGCAGTTATTTTGGGGCACACAACAGAGACAGAAAAAAATGATGCAGAATTATCAACAGGAAGAGAAAAAAGTAACACGATGAGTCTGAATCCAGTTCTCCCTGCTTACACACACAACCCGCCCTGGGGAAGCAGTCCTCCTGAAGGCAGTGCCTGTGTGCTTGAAGCAGACCAGCAGGGACGGGGAGCCCTGCCCCTGGAGGGCTCCAGCAGGAGCCCGTTGGCGTCTGGTGTCCAGCTCCATGCGGACGGGCTCTGGAAGCCACCCAAAGAAAACGCCTCTCTCCCGTGACTACATGGCCAGCTTACACGGCTGATTTGTTCTGACTTTTGTTGGGCATAAATAGGTGGAGTGATTCCACCCAAGTCACTTCCGTAATTAACTGTTGTGTCTCAAGGATGTTAAAGGAGTAGGATAAAGACAGAGAAACTAGTGAGACTACTGGA
Source organism: Anseranas semipalmata (assembly GCA_013399115.1). Classification (NCBI taxonomy): domain Eukaryota; kingdom Metazoa; phylum Chordata; class Aves; order Anseriformes; family Anseranatidae; genus Anseranas; species Anseranas semipalmata. The sequence continues at coordinate 481,060 of VXAA01006235.1, read as the reverse complement.
GAGATGGTAAGAAATTTGCTTATACTGAAAAAGTCATCTGGCATATCAAAATAACATCTGCATTTTGCTTGATAAAATACCATAATTCTCAGAAGAAAAAAATATGGAAGTCAACAATATTAATATGCTGATATTCTATCTTTACTGCTTTCTGTTTCCCAAACTATTTTCCTATTTCTTTCAGTGCACCTTCACCTTCTGTAAACAGAACCATAGAATGGTTTGGGTTGGAAGGGACCTTAAAGATCATCTAGCACCACCCCCCTGCCATGGGCAGGGACACTTCCCACTAGATCAGGTTGCTCAAAGCCCCATCCAGCCTGGCCTTGAACACCTCCAGGGATGGGGCATCCACAGCTTCTCTGGGCAACCTGTTCCAGTGCCTCACCCCCCTCAGAGTAAAGAATTTCTTCCTGATGTCTAATCTAAATCTACCCTCTTTTAGTTTAAAGCCATTCCCCCTTGTCCTGTCACCACAAGCCCTTGTAAAAAGTCCCTCCCCTGCTTTCTTGTTGGCCCCTTTATGTACTGGAAGGCCGCTATAAGGTCTCCTTGGAGCCTTCTCTTCTCCAGGCTGAACAACCCCAACTCCCTGAGCCTATCTTCATAGGAGAGCTGCTCCAGCCCTCTGAGCATCCTTGTGGCCCTCCTCTGGACCCGCTCCAACAGGTCCATGTCCTTCTTGTGCTGGGGGCCCCAGAGATGAACACAGTGCTCCAGGTGGGGTCTCACAAGGGCAGAGTAGGGAAGGACAATCACCTCCCTTGACCTCCTGGCCATGCTTCTTTTGATGCGGCCCAGGATACAGTTGTCTTTCTGGGCTGCAAGCGCACACTGCCGGCTCATGTTGAGCTTCTCATCAACCAACACCCACAAGTCCTTCTCCTCAGGGCTGCTCTCAATCCATTCTCTACCCAGCCTGTATTTGTGCTTGGGATTGCCCTGACCCAGGTGCAGGACCTTGCCCTTGGCCTGGCTGAACTTCCTGAGGTTCGCACAGGCCCACCTCTCAAGCCTGTCCAGGTCCCTCTGGATGGCATCGCTTCCCTATAGCATGTTGACTGCACCACACAGCTTGGTGTCTTGCTGAGAGTGCACTCGATGCCACTGTCCATGTTGCTGTCAAAGATGTTAAATAATGCTGGTTGCAGTGTTGGCCCCTGAGGGAGACCACTCGTCACCGGTCTCCACCCGGACACAGACCCATTGACTGTAACTCTTTGAGTGTGACATCCGGCCAATTCCTTACCCACCGAGTGGCTTGTCCCTCAAATCCATGTCTCTCCAATTTGGAGAGAAGGATGTTGTGCAGGACAACGTCAAATGCTTTGCACAAGTCCAAGTAGATAATGGCAGAAATATATTTTGGGGAATATTCTTCTCAACTTTTTGGGGGGTTCTTTTGTCCTTTCTGCAAGTCTAGATGCTATAGCTATGCACACTGATACTTTTCAAAGAAAAAGCAAAACTTCCCACCCTTCATGCCAGGCTTGTCAGTTAACCTCTAATGCTCCTAATGAATTAAAAATAAATAAATAAATAAAAACAAAAAACCCTACCGCCCTCCTCCCCCCACAGCTCTTAAAAAATAACGGTTAATTTCCTTTTCCACCAAGTTCTTTAACACCTTTCATCCCCAAGGTTATTTCACCTAAGAAAATCTGCAGGAAAGGGCAGCAAATTGTTTTGGAAACACTACAGAGACATTTCTGTAAACTGGATCTCCTATATACAGCATATAATTTTTATAGATTAGTAACTTAATATCTAACAGATATAATTCTTTTGAGAGATGCATGGTAAAAAAATGATTGTTGCAGTTTTTTTTCAAATCAACTTAAAAAAGAAAACAGACACCAAACTCCCTTCTCACCCTGCTCCACCAGTGACAACACACAATGTACTTTAATTTGGGCACTGAACAAGTGTTTTGAGAGAAATGTGTTTTTCCTGACAAAGAAAACACACAGGCCTTAAGTCAGGAATGGAAAGAAAAGTCAAAGATAAGAGCACTGTGTGATTTTAAGCACTGGTCTTTCAGGGAACATATGAGATGCATAAACAAATTTGAATATAAGAAACTAAGAGCACATTATACCAACAATTTACCAGTTTATCAACTGACCTCTGATTTCACATTACTGGTTAAATACAAAGCATAAGTATTGAAAAATGAATTCTTAAAACATAAGTTTGCCTTGATTCCATTAAAATAGTCCATAAGAAAAGCCCTCAATGTGGTGCACATTACTAGGTTTCAATATCATGATTTAATTTGAATACAAATTTTATGGCACAAGGAATTCAGAGGTAAAATAATTTTGTAAGTACGTAAGTTTAGAATAGTTTGCACACTTTTTTTGCCCTGGAAGCATGAAATTTTCCCATTTCGACCATACAGGAAAGCAGGTAATTTCCAGTTGCCTTCATAAGCCACAGTCAAGGCAGCACAAAGCGTTAAATTGGAAGAGCATGCTTCTGAAGCCAAAGGTTCCAACTCTGAATTGCTGAGCCACAATACACCAAGTGTCAAAACAATTTTTAGAAGCCAACAATTCTCAGGAACATTCTCAAGAGGAAGATCAAGATAAAGAGATTATTATTTACCTGCCAAGAAACTGCCCCCAAAACAGCAGTTGCGACAAGGCTGAAAAATACTAGCTGTCCTGAAATTAAACAGAAGTGACGCATTCCTTTAGATGCCATAACTCTGTCCAGGCTGTTGTTTTCTGCACGGTGGGTATAGTATACCTTGTGACAGTCATTTAATTTTGTGTGAAATCCCCAAAGAGTTATAAAAAAAATCACATGACAGATCATCCAAAAAATTCCAAAAATAGAAAAACCAGGTATCACAAAATACCAGAGATCCAAATCACGTAGCTTAAAGGCGGCAAGAATGAAAAAGATCAGTTCAATGACTCCAACTGAGATGACAGAAAGCCTTCTGCAAATTTTACCACGAAACAGGTAGGGCTTCCATCGTTCAGTAACCGAAAGTCCACTGAAGTAAACGTCGAGAAGGGGATCTGAAATCAGGCAGCTGAAGAAACAGGCCAAGGCAAATGGGTTTGTGGGAATTTGCAGTGATGGAAAAAAGAGTAAAGATGCAATGGCTCCAAAAATTGCCAAATTTGGAATTGCCAAAAAAGACTTCATACGTAAGTCAATAATCAACATGGCCAAAGCCATAACCAACAGAATAATACTCATAGATTTTTCTACCAGCATAGTTGTGCTGGCAATTGCAAATCCAACTAGCTCCAAAAACTCAACTGTTGTCAGCAGAGTTGGTCGATGATGGATACAACCGCAAATCCTCTCAACCAAAGCACATAATACCCTTAAAATGATGGCGGAAAGGAGCAGATACTTAGTGGCTTCCTCTTTCACATCATTTTTGAAGGCAGAATTATTAAGAAAACAGAGAAGGCCAAGCAAAAAACCAAACCAAAGATTGGAGAGACTCAAACTTGCTGTTTCCATTGAAAAATAGTAGTATAGTATGCTGGCAATTCCAAGAACAAAGAGTCCCAGAATAAATATTACCAAAATCAGTGCATCTGCAGTTTTTTCCCATCTGACATAAAGGCCCATACAAATGGCAACCAGTAAGTTGATTCTGGCAAGATAACCCAGATATCTGACTGATGAATGCATGTTCACTTCTCTGTTTGCTTCTTCTAGCCTTGTCATTGCTGCATAGAGACAATGACTAACGCAGTAACGCAGTGACCTACACATGTAAACTGCAACTAGGGGGTTTTACCCACTTGACTGAAAGAAAATATTTGGGTTTCATCCAACAAATACAATGCAATAGCTGTCTTCTGTAATATCATTTCAGTAACAGTGGTCCAGAATCACTGAAGTCCTGGAAGAAGAATTAAAAAAAGTGTTAGTGGCAATTAATTCCTTTTAATCATATGCAGCATAAACATGACACATCCATTTAACATCTAAATTAAAAAATACATAATGAATAACAGATAAGTGTGTTCTTAAAGATCTTTCAAATTGGGGTCATTATTAAAATATAATATGGTTTTCACATAAATCTTATTTCATAATTTGAACAAGAGAAAAATTTAAGCCAAACCTGGCCTGTGCAGCTTTTCCATGAGAATCACCCACTGGGTATCTATACCGGACATCTATGGCTATCCAAAACATTCCTATGATATCCATTACCTTCTCAAATATTTCACTATTGCTTTAAAGCATTGTTTTATTTCATCATCACATTTTGTAAGTTCTCACTTTACACTAAACCTTTTCAGTATGTTTTGCAAGACTTCTTTTTAGTAGTCAAATAGCTACAAGGGTTTACAAAAAGAACTTCACAATCAGTTAATGAGCTTCAACACACAATAGATCACAAAAAAGGCAATTACCATTATCTCCACTTCTTGGAAGGGGAATGGATACACAATTCATCAACTGATTGGACATTCAACAAATTCAGAGATAAAATCCAGCCTTTTTTAACATAAACTCAAAGCTTTTATTTTCACCTCTCTGAGGCACTTTTTCCCCACCAGAAAAAAACACACACAAAATGATCAAGATAAATATTACATTTAGAACACAAGCTCTTCCTACCCTGACCCATTTAACTGCCATGGTTTTCTTTTCAATATACTATAGGAACACACAATAATATTTTAGGGAGGATTTTGTAAGAAAACGCGGCTACAGAGATCTCACTCAAGGTCACCAATATTTTACAGGAAATGCTTCTTCCTGGTCTGAACTCAATCTTGAAACACGAGGACTATTCTAATCCTATTGGTGTTTAATCTTACTGAGTTTACACATAAACAATAGTGTTAATTCCCATAATTAGAAACAAAAGTTCTTGAGGAAATTCTATTTCCATCAAAATCTAAATTTCACTGTATTTATTGATAGTTTTCTACTTAATACAATGTTGCCAGAGGCAAAGTTCAAAGTTCTCTTGTTAAAGGCAAGAAAGGTTTGTACTTCAAAGTCATAACCCTGCTCGGTACACAGAATGTGCTATATGCAACAAACTGGAAGAATTATTCAGAGAAAAAGGTTTCTGAGAGCCTACAGGTAAAGAGAACCACACGTATTTCTGATCTTTGATCATTTTGCACCTAGAAACTCTAAACCAGGAGTCACTAAACAAATAAAACAGAGCCTATACTTCCAGAGAAAATAAGACAGAAACCGGCAGGTGGATCAGAAGAAAATAAAGAAACAATACAATCAGTATCAACATTTTCCCCTTGCTAATTTTGTTAAGAGGCATCACAAATTAGAAAGGGTCCCAGAACAACCAGATCCCCCTGGTTAAAACTTACCGAAACCCTATGTAGTATTTATATTTATGTATAAGTTTTGTTTCACAAGTTATTAACAAAATGATTAATGTTTTAGAGTACAGTTATACAGGTTATGGGCAAAGTCCCCCAAAAGTAAGCAGACTCATTTGCAGCCTCTATCATTTCTGAAGTAATTACCTGATTGTCATTTCAATGACTTCTGAAGAAGTAATGGTATGGGAGAGCAGATAATGCCTCAAAAACACTTAGAGCTAGTGTTATAGCCTACTGCTTTCATTTACAATGCTGGGGAAAGTATTAAAGGACACTGACTGAAATTCATAACTCAAGACTTTGTTCTCTCTTCGTTTTTAAATTCTATTTCTTTAAAATCAGTGAACATAAGAAGAAAGAATGAGGGACTGGTTTGCCTATATGCTTTGGCTTCTCTGACATGCAATATCAAACCAGCTTATGTATCTGGTGCAACGACAACCTAGGCCTAAGGAATCCTAGTTTTTAAATTACTTAAGATTGATAACATATATTTTCAAATTATCTTAAATATCTAAGATACACTGCAGATATTACATGGAAAGAACTGTGCATTAAAAATCTGTTTAATTGAAACAGCATATGTACAATTTGCTCAAAAGGGATGGTTATTACATAGCGCCATTGCAAGATCAAGTTCTTTGGGTTTCAACAGTGCATTTTCATAGTATTCATTATTACTAATGTTTTATACATATAAACTTAATTCTGAATTGCCTAGACACTTAAGATCTTGTAATATTTCTCCCCTCACTTAGTATTATACTTAGAGTTCCTTTCAACCTCTCATTTGTTTTCTGCTTCATATAGATAGCACAGTTCAAAGCTAGCTATCGTATTGCTGGTGACAACATATCAGATGTTACAGCACTGTCCTCACTCCTGTGGTCAATTGTAATACAAACAACATTCACTTTATAACACCAAAGTCACCAGTTAGCTCGCATTCAAACCACAAATACAGAGGAAGGATTTCACTTTTTCTTCCAACTCTCAGTACTGATGCTCGACTACTGCTCTGCTGAGCCGCGCTTGCCATCCTGTCCTGTTACCTTGCTTACTGCACCTTCCTGGAATCCGTCCAAGACGAGGGGCTCACACGGTAAGTATTTATGCAGACAACAGCCTCGCTCAAGCCATCAGACTGGCGCACACGCAAAAGGCGTAAGCTCCCACCTAATGCCTGGCTTGAAATTTTGCAATTGTTGCTAAAACATTTTTTGGTGGGATTGTCACACAAGCAAACTCCCCAGCAGGCGAGCGGCCACGCCGACAGAGAACCTCTCTGCCTGGTTCAGCGTGTGTCGAGCACAGTTCTGCTGTCAGCACGACATGAGAAACGCGAAACAGAAACTGCCGCTGCTGACATCGATGTGTCTGCACGAGGTGCCAGGGCGGGGGGAGCGCGCGCGTATTTATAGCAAAGGCACAAAGCCTGCTCAAGCGCCAAGTTATTTGCACAATGACAGCTCGGACCTCCTCTTCCTGACTGTCTACCGAATTAGCAAAAAGATGCACCAGTAAGCCCTACTATTAACCGTGAATATTCTCCTAACCAAAGCATGTGGTCAACTTTTTGGTTAAAAGTAGTATTTCTGTGATTTACATATCACGTCACGCAGATATTACCGAATTACTGTAACACAGCAATTTCAATGGGAAGTTTCCGTATCTGATTTATTCTTTAAAACATAACGCTTTGCTACTTTTGTCACTCATTGTGTTTATACTTTGAACAAAGACAGTTCAAAGTTTTCCTTTGTTTTCTTTAAACTATTGGCCTTACTGTTTCAGGTTGCGACACCTGAGTTAAATATTTGAAAAAATCAAGTTTAGATGCAAAGTTAACAGAACGCGTGCATTTCTTTTTAAATACTCATCAAATTCTGCAAAGTTAGAGTTTTTAAGTATGATCTAAAAAACAGATTTAAACACTCAGCTATAGCTTTTCTATACATACTAAGGCACAGCGTTCCCAAAGCAGTTTTTGCCATGACTCGTACAACTGGAAAAACAAGCAAACCAAACATGCTTCAGTAGCATAAGGGCAGTTGACTTCAAGCCTAGGTGAGGCCTATCTGAACTAGATACCGATGCTCTGCTGACTGGACCTGATCTCCTTCTGTTTCATTCTCCCAGTTTAGCGCAAGTTTACAACTAAACCAACTCCATGAGACTCTTTTTTTTTTTTTCCCCAACAAAAAGTAGCATTTAGCTAGCGTACTAATCGAGCGGGCTTAAGCCTCGGATTAACGACCCCGTTCGCTGTTCAACACGGACACCGAGCCCGTGACGCCGTTACGGGCTACGAGCACCGGCCACGCCGCCGCCGCGCCGGCTC
>VXAA01006235.1:458575-473041 GCA_013399115.1 Anseranas semipalmata | reverse complement strand
GAGCGCTCCCTTGGGCAGCGCCCGGCGGCGGGGAGAAGAGCGGCCGCCGCGGGGCCGCCCCCCGCAGCGGGAGGGTGGCGTAGCGCGGTGCTGCGCTGGGGAGGCCCCGAGGAGCCCTGGTGGAAGGGGAAGCCTCGGGGCAACGGAGCCCCGTCCGCTGCTGAGCCTGGAACCGGGGTGAAGGGAGAAGGCAGAGGTCGCGCTGTGGTTGTACCGGGACCAGGCCTCTGCCTGCGCGGGTGTTCGTGTGGGAACGGGCACCTGCACCCCTCACCTGCAGCCGACGAGGCACGCGGAGCAGTTGGAGTGGCTGGGGATGGGGATGCAGCGCTCCCAGCCGGAGCCCACGCTGTCTCATGCAAGGAGAATTCAGGAATAGCTAGATAGGCAAGAGCGAAAGCACACGAAATGGAAGGCTAACGGGGTAGAAGAGGGAAAAGCAGACCCGCGCCCGTAATTAGCCAACAGGTGCTTAGGACACAGGAGAGGGAAAGCAGCGCTTGAATGAGGAGTGAGCGATGCCTTTCCCACCATTTGCTAGCGGTAGCATTCTGCAAGCACACAGGGTTCAGATCCTGGACAGGCTCATACTTCCCAAGCAAAAGCTTTCACCACCCTCACGTTATACAAAATACCATCTGTGTTTCACAACACTGCATTGGAAAGAGCAGTCAGGTGGGTCAGAGGAGGAAGTTTCTAGATCTTAACAGCTCCATTGCTTAGACGAGCAAAATAGTGGTAGTTTGAGCTTGAAGTTTAGACAGCTGCCACACAGTGGCTCTTTGAACTGCAAGAGGGCTGGTTTTCTGCAGGTTTATGTCCTTTGTTGCTGGAATCCCTTCATCATGAGTAACCCCCTCATTCCTGCAGTCAAGAAGCAGTAGTGCTGACTGGCAGCACCTGGCCACTCAAGTAACTCAAACTTTGTCATGCTTTTTTTCCTGCCTGAACTAGTCATGCAACTGAGTCACAGGAACCTCAGTCATCTCTGAGATCCTTACCCCTCTTCAAAATTTAAATAAAACTGTCCAATAGGCCTAAAAATTATGTATCTATTTAAATACATTTTTAAATATATACATATTTAAAAAGCCATGAGGTTTTACTTTAGAGTCACCTGTTTCAGATGCTTTAGCAGCATCACAGACAACACAGTCGACACTGTATTTGTAATTTAGGAATACTCTTCAAGCAACTATTGGTTGAGCTTCTTAGATAATATTTCATTTAAAATGTAAGAAAAAAAGAACTAAGTTTCCATGCAAGTTTGCTAAATACAACCCTTCTAAAAATCTTCCCACTATTCCACAGGTACAAAACAATGAATTTAAAGTGAGGAAAAAGGAGCGGAAATCTGAATAACCCAACTTTGCAAGGAAACAAAGATGTGCTGTGGATTAATGGAGATATGATTAAAAGCACTTTTAATAATCACTTCCAAAGGCAAGTCAGCAAGTTTCCCTGAAGCAGAAAAGGACAGGAAGATTCTGCAATAAACAATACCAAGAACAGCTGTGAAATCATGCTTTCTAAAAATCTTCACTGTCAAGTAAGGGACCAGAATACACCAGCTAAGCTCCGCAGTGCTAGGGGCACACTTCAGTTCTCTTGAAATCTAATTTTCTTACAACCTTGATCTGACTAGGAGCCTTGTATTTTCAGTACTTTGGGTTGCTTTTTCCATGGCCATCCTTTCCCAGCAACTTCAGTACTCAAAATTGTCACGTGGAGGAATACAGGAATGACCTCAAAGGGCAAACTTACTACCAGTGCTGCAAGTATATTTCAGGAAGATAGAGGGGAAATCAAGAACATCTAGAGTGGTAAGAGGAACCGCATTAGCAAGCGGTCACATTGTCAGTAGGCTGCAAAGAAATATGATCAAACTGGAGGAACTCCGAAAACACTTCCATAAAGCACAGGCCACAAATGAGATGTAGAAGTTGAAACTGAAGTACTAAATTTAACTTCTTTACTGTAATTCAATCGTTTATAAAATAACCGCAACTGTTTTCTTGAAAATAACTATGCACTGGTTTTACTGGAAAAAATAAACCAAAGTAAACAAACTGCAAGAGAAAAAAATGAAAACACCCACATCCCAAAGAAATGGTTTTTGAAGGTTTTCAGATTTTTTTTTTAATAAATGTGCTTTGTTCACAAAAAGTAGTGACAAAAAGACAACAGAAATGCAAATACACTTTTTTTTTTTCCTTTTCCTCCCCAGCACCTTAAGAACAAGAGATCTTTGTCATCTCTTGCCCAAAGTTTTCAAACATTTCATAACCTAGAAACATTCTTCTTGCACCAAAACTAAATATCCAACAACTCCCAATATCAGCAATATTGTTCAGGGAGGTGGTAAGTATTTATGTAAAACCAACTTTCCTCCTCCACCACAATCCACTGTCCCTTGTAAAAAAAATAAAAAATAAAAAAAAAAAATAGAAAAAGAACACTTCAGGTATTTAGAATAAGCAGCAAGAAAACCAAGCTGTTATGAATCTCAGGTCCCTAAACCACAAATATAATGGTGTCACCAAACTGCCAAAAAGGCCTAAATATTAAATGTTAATGTTTTAAAATTTTAAGGATAAATCTTGGCTTATTTGTATGAATCACAAACCAATTTACATTGACCAATGCCAACATTTCTGTCAGCTGGTATACAACATGTTTTTAAAAGGAATATCAATTAAAATACTAGGTACACTTTGGAATATGCACAGAATAAATTTCCAGAAACAGCTGAATTCATAGCACCAAAATTTTAGCTTTAACACGAGCATTGCAGGAGTCAGTGAAAGAAGAGAGGTTTTGACTGATGAACATTTTAGTGAAAGTGAAGCATTAGATGCAAACGCTGAGTTATAGCTGATTTTGAATCCGTTGTGTATTTCATAAGTATTCTCCGTAAAAAATTAAAAGTCAACCATGATATCTGTCTTTTTTTTTTTTTTTTTAAAACCAAAGCAGTATAATTGTTTGGTTTGTATATAACTATCATTCAGATTGAGTAACAAATTTGAACCACATATTAGGGGACACTTTAAATTTATGAAAAGAGACAGAAAACTTATGTTAAAGAATAAACAGCAGTCCAGTTCATGCTTGAGTGTAAGTAGGACCAATACAGTATGACTCTTTGTAGGGAACCGTATAGAAGAAAAAACAGGCAGGTCAAACTGACACTTCCAGTGCAAAACTTCAATGGAAAGGTAAGTTTCATTTTTGTAGCAATCACTGTAAAATCCATACTAACACTTCAGTTTGCCTGGTAACTTCTGTATTATAAATACAACATGGTAGATTAATATGGTGTAAGGTATATTTCATCACAACCACCTATGAAACTATATATTTGTATTTTCTACCATGTTGCTGCAGTCAGTCTTAAATCCATGATGTGGCACCTAGTTCAAATCATCTGTGATAGGCACTAATATATAGATTTAAAAGCCTAACATTCATATTTGAAAATTCTGGTCATTATTTTTAAATGGAGGGCAATCTATGCTAAACTAATACTGAATCCTCTATTTTTAATGCTGAACACAATATTTTTTTTTCCTGCAAAATACTCACAAATTCATTACACAAGTTAAAAAACTTCATAAACATAAAACACTTGTTTTACCTTCTTACAGTGCAGACCAGTTTTAAGACAACTATAGAGATTTTATTTAACTAAACAGAAGATTGGGGTCCAAATAAGCAAATGAAATAGTGTATGTTAACTTCACTTGTGTGGTCTGAATATGTCTTTGTGCAAATATATGTATCCTTGAAAAATGTGTATAATTATGTTGCTTTTTATAAAAAGCAGCCTGTAGTTACCATACAATCGTCCTTAATTGTAGACCTCCCAACTTAAAGAAAAAGTTCTTTTTAAAACATATAAATAATTTACTTTAAAACATGACAAAAAAAAACACCCTGTCCCCCCCAGAAAAAAAGTCTGAAAAGAATACAGAACACGTTGGGGAAATACTGATAATGTTAGTGCTTGTACACTCAAAATTGCAAAACCATGTTTGTTCCAGTTTTGAAGTGAAACAATCGCCTAGACGTACCATACTTCTCTGTGTGTAGGGGATAACCTTTTCAGAAATCTCATGTCTACCTGCTATTTATGCAATGAAATTACACAGTATGTATAACTATAGATTAATATATTCCAGTGTTTTGGTGTTATCTCAAGAGGGCTGCAATTAATGTAAAATCAAATGTGCATTATAGTTTCTCCAACCCAGGCTTAACCAGAGTGAAAGAAATTTTGGAAAAAAAAGCTTTGTTCCATAATTAAGAAGGGACATGTGTAACCAAGCGTCTTAACCTATCTGCACATTTAATTAAAGTGCAAATTATTTCTTCCTACATATTCTTCTCAGAAGCCCACCAACTCCAGTGCCTTAAGCTCAACCACATTAAGAGTTAAAATATTGAAACAACATCTAGCAAATTAAATAGAATTCACACTTCACAGCACTAAAGAAAAGAATGGTACCTTTCTGGAAGAAAATTAGTGATACATATTCTAAAGAAAGTAACAGCAATTTATGCTATGACAAGAGTCATTTGCATAAAACTTGTATTTTTTTCACTTTCATACAAGAATAAATTTTAAAATTCAAAAGTAGAAAAAAATAGCAAACTCTGTAAACCTTTGCATTTCCTTTATGCAAACCATTGTTGTGTGTTGAGCCCATGTTAGTATAGCAAAATTAGTTAAGCAAGAGGTTTGACTTAGCATGTCAACTACTACATTAACTTAGAAGCAATATAGGATCTTCGAGCTCATAAAAAGGAATTGAGCTAGACTGGCTTTCTCCAGAGTCTGAGTCATAAGGAGCATCAGGTAGCTCCATAAAACCGTAAGCTAGCTGTTCATCTTCTGTATCCGATCGAACGTAGCAGGAAGTGTTGGAATACTCCTCATCCTCTATACTGTTGAAATCCTGTGGGATATATAACATTCCTGGATAGTTCCTGCTAACTAAGTCACTTGTTGTTTGCAGGGAAGTTTTCCTAAAAGCCATCAGGTGCATGTGAGAAAACTTGGAATACTTGAAGCGTTTAAAACCCAAGGACTCTATGGCAATTTTCCAGCTTTTCATCATCATAGCTCGGCGATTCTGATGAGATGAATCAGGAGTTATTACAAGCAATAAGCCATTTAATACGAGAAGTTCATGTGCCTTCTTGCAGCATATCCACCGCTGATAGGGTGATGGAAAGTAAGAAAGGAGGAGTGAGAAAACGACGACATGGAATAGTTCCCCAGGTAGAGAATCAATAGGATTTTTCAGTTGCTTAAGAAAGGCATCTATAGCATCTTGTGCCAGTTGAAGAGGTTGCTGAATTTGAAGATTTAAGAAGTCACATTTGTATACACTCTGGTGGAATAAGAAAAACAGAAAACAAATAAACAAACATCAAGGTTAGTTTAAAAAGCAAATACAATTCACACCCAAAGAATGATCAATAATATCTTCTTCATTTCCTTAAGGAAATTTCAAGCCTGCTGAACATCCCTCTTGCTTTTAAATCAAGCACTCTAAAACAGCAATTTAAAAATACTGCATATTACCAGCTTTCATAGTTGCCAAGAAAGATTTGAGATGTGCAGCAATTTAGTGATTTGCTAGCCGAGAACTGTTCATTTAAAGCAAAAAAATGAAATAGAAAGCCCTAATAGAACATATCAAACTAGCTATCTCAGAATTAATTTAAAAAATTCAGATAAGCATATGTTGCTTTTGTTTCCCTGGGTGCTGGAAGCCGAGAGTATCCCCTATTAACTGTCAAAATTCATAGTACATCATGCATTGCCAATAAAGTTACATGTTAAAATATGGCAATAGAGTGAAACAATGCAATTCTTAAAATTCAAATCTAGATGTTTTTTTAATTTTTTAATTTTTGTATTTTTGTTATTTTTAAATAAACAAACCTGAAATAAGTAAATAGAAAATAAATTTGACACCTCAGTATTTCCAACTGTTCTTTAAAGAATCCAAAAGGCTTAATAATTTGGTCACTTGGAAAAAAGTGACATTCCTTTCTGGTACAGAAACAGGAAGAAACTATGGCAAGGCAAAATACATCAGAAAGTTACAGTACACTAACTACTTTGTAACAGTTACTAAGGTACATGTTTTAACCTTGCTGCAAAGGCAAAGTTTACCAGTACACATTTGGGCAAGATAAGAGCTTTAAATTCATCTTTTAATCATTTGTGTGCTCAAGCTGTCAAAGACGGGAAGTGAAACCATAGTACAACATACAGAAGAATAAATTTATAACACCCTTAATCACAGAGCACTCAAAAAATATAAAATAGTAGGTTATTCGCTGTGCTGAAGTTTTGATGTTTTATATTCATCAAAACCTAGTACTGACTTCTCTCACAGAAAGGTATTGAGATACAAGGCTGCAACATAACAACAAAAATTGTTATTAATGCTTACAGAACGTGCAGTGAAAAACAGACTTCTAAACAGCTATGCGAATATAAGAGCTGATACAAAACATCCTGCAGAACACATCTCAGAGGTGGAGGTAGACCGGTTGCATTTTCATACCCCCCTCCCCAGAGTATTTATAGCATATTTTATGATGTAATATTAAAAAAACATTATTGTAAAGGTATTCGTAAAGCAACTGATATGCACAGTTGTTTCCAAGTAGAAGATAACATTTTTGTATACATAAAATCACATTCTCTTCAGAGAATACGCAGAAAATTAGAAAGAGTAAATCAATGTTCCAAAAATTTGTGATTTAGTTTTCAGTAGCTTTAATCTCGACCTCTGATATGGAAGAAAAAATAATTCAAGAAAGATTGTCATTATTTCACTACAATCAAGGAATTTTAATTATAACCATTATATCTGCAGGGCTATATTCTGCTTCCTTGTAATATTTAGAACAGGAAATTAACAGTAGTAACTTCAGGATATCTAGTAACAATTTTAGAAGTAAAGTGCTTTGGAAAACAATTTTTCAGGGTAACATGCTAACTTTGCTTAGAAGCAGGACTTAGAAGTTACACATACACAGTTGAAAAAACAATTTACACTGCAAATATTTTCTCTGTAGTGGAAAGATACTCATAAAACAGTTATGCAGAAATAATGTTGAAGACAATTTCATGACTAAAGTATGTTTCAAGTGGAATTTGAACTCTGCAAGGCAATTTTATGGTGAAAATGTTGCTATGCTGCTAAACTGGGTATTGCTACTAAGCTCTAGATGTACATGTCTTGAACTGGTCTTAAAGCCCTTCCAGACACTGAAACAGCAAACACACATTTCGGTGCATACACTGACATTTAAGAACTCAATCCTACTTGTCTTTTCTTTCTTAATTTCAGTACCGTTCCAAACTTATATTTTTTTTTTGTCTCAGACTGTACTTACTCCAATACAACGTCTGCTGCATATTCAGCTTGTTTCCGAGCAGTACGAAGTTGTATTGGGACTTCCCCAAAATTGAGATTTGCCGTTCATTTCAATTTTGCTGTTCTTTCCCTCGTCAAGTAGACAAATTAAACTGCTATAAGAAAATAACAGCTGCTAATTATTCTCTGGAATATCTGTGTGACAAATAGTGTTTGAAGGAGTGACCAACAAAAGCACCGGTCAAGAAGAAACCCGTTCTGCTTACCCTAGTCTCTCTTCTTCTTGAAGAACCTCCTTCCCCATCCCACAAAACACAAACGCAGAACTTTTAACAGAAATGTCTTTCTGCCTTCATATCATGCAGTTACATTTTCTGTATATAAAACATACAGATTCTAAACAGTTTGAAGACATTTATTTTTTCATTAAACAAACAACATTCTAGTTCCCCTCGTAGCTTTTCAATTACATCCTCAATATCTCTCAAATTATCTGAAGTATTTTATACCCAACTACTACTCCTATATCCAAAGCATTTATACACAGAAAGCAAATTAACCCACTCTTACTAATAAGAAGGAATTATTTAGCCCTCTATTCAACATTATTTAACAAACTGACTTCCTAGAAAGCCTCTATGTTTCTATTTGTTTCAAAAAATGTTTTGGTATCTTACCTAAAAGATCAGCTAAATCAGAAGGTTTTATAGGTTCTTGTACTTTCAACTCCAACCAATAAGTTACTGCATTTATTTTTTAGGTAAGAAGGGAACCTTAACTCCCATAAGAACCCTCTGGCTGTTATTCTGAAATCTTAAAATCGGCACAGGCAACTGCTGGCCAAGAGATAAATTTATTCACAAGATTATGCTGCTGAGGCAGCTCAAAGCAGAGTAATCTCGAATACATCAGAACTTATTAATTCTAGTTTGGAGGTGGGCCTAAACTTACTACAGCAGATGTGTTTGAGTGCACAAGTTGTGCTCCATGTTACTCCAAGAACACTAGCTGAGTTGCAAGGTGCCTGGAACACACCAAGGTACCAAAGAGAATGGCAGTAAGAGAAGCTGGTGAACCTGAGACAGGCCTCACCGTAACGATGCTCATCTGTACAGCAGCACTCCAGTGAGTTCCTGTCATCAAGGTATGCTACTTCATGAGAACGCAGTAAATCAATTATCTTATCGTTCCACTGTGCTGGGAGAGAGCCTGAAGAACTGGTTAGTACACAAATGCTGAGTACCCCCTCTCCTGATGTCTGGCCTGGATTACTTGCATTCCTCAATTACATCCACAGAAGTAACCTTTCCGGGACTTTTCCAATAATGATTTTGGTCACTGTAAATTTAAACTTATTTTCATAAGAACAAAATGTAATTTTCTTAGGAAAATAGCATGACAGACTACATAGCAAAATATCATTTATAACCCAAAATTAATGGTTAGACTTGTCTCATGTAACTTCAGGTGTCTAAGCTTCTATTATAGTCACTGGAGAGCTAGCCAATACAGCCCATGAGGTCAGAAGACAATTCACCTCACCATGAAAAAGCAGATTTTTAGGTTTCACTGATTCTAGTTTTAATAGATCTGCAGTGACTAATTGGAACATAGAGCCTTGGATATAGACACCCGGGCCATACACATCTCGGCTGGAAATTTACTTGCCATGTATTGTCATTTTAATTGCCTTAGGCTGCCACTTCACGATGGCATGCATCTCCTTCACATCCCATGTCATGAGCAAGAAACAGCCCTATGCTGATGTCCTACAGCGTCTTAAGTGGTAGCAAACAATCATCTTTGGGCAACTGATGCCTATTCCTCAAATTAGGCAAGATGAAGTCCATTCATAGTTTCTTTGTGTTTTAGTTGAAACTAGCACTGAGTTACTTTAAAAAGCAATTTATAAGACTCAAATATTTTTCAAGAATATCTTCTATTATATTTTTGTTTATATGCTTGGAGATAAATTAGGTGTTAGTGGACTTAACCTGGTAACCACAACAAAATACCAAGCATTTTGCACGTAAACCACACTGCAGCAAACAGAACACCACTTTCTAGTTAACCGTATTACTGTACTCGTACCTCTCCAAATCTAAAGAGGGTTATCCTGGGCCACTGATTTTAATTTTAAACTATTAGAAAAATTCAACTTAGAAAATGTAAAACCTTTGACCATACATATCTTGCTAACTTCTACTGATAGAAATTCATTCCTTTATGCATCTTTTCCTTTTCACTCCACTTTGTCATTTTGCCTGGTTAATAAATACTGTTTGCTTGGTTAATAAATACTACTAGGACTGACAAAAGTCAGGTCAAGAGGGAAAGACAGAAGAAACATGATTACAGCAAAATTAATGCTTTCCAGAATCTTACGACATAGAGAAAGTGAAACAATTTACCCCAAATGTATTACTTACCACAGAAAGTGCCCTAAGCAGTTATTTTGTCCTCAGCCTTGCGGTTTAGTATTTGTAGCAATAAACTGAAAACCTCCTTTATAGCACACTTCTGGTTACTAAAACTCCCTACAAAAAACTCACCAAGTACAGGCACTGATTATTTCTTTCTGTCAGCAAATACAGCTTATGAGAGGTTCATGCCTAGACACAAACCTACTCAATTTTCATTTATGGCTTTTAAGTTGCAAGAACTCAGATCCGAGACTGCATTAAAAGATGGCTACTGAAGTTTTTCCAATTTGAAGATTCACAACAACGTTATAAAGGCATAACTCTTTAAAAAAATATTTTTAAAACAAAACAACTAGTTAGCTATTATTCTGTAGCCTGTTCATGGGAATGGATGTAATAGGACCACCACAGTTCCTTTTAAAGCACAGATATTTAGGATACGTACATAAGTATTAAACTTTTTTTTTTTTTACAATCATTTTGAAGTATTTTAAAATATCTGAGAATCAAATTTATATCAAACATAGTAAATGTTACATACCTCAACAGCTGGAACGATATCTATGCCAACTGTCAGAAATTCTTCAAACTTCAGAAACGGATTAAAGCAGCTACCAACATCAAGTAATCTGATCTTTCCCAAGGAGTGAAGCAATCTAAGAAGCAGCAAGAAATCAGTTTTATCAAATGTTATTTTTGAAGCTATTTTCTGAGTTACAATTTTAGATAATTAATGCAAAAAAAAAAAATTCTTGTAGAATACCATGTAGAATATCAGACTAATAAAAGTGAATGCCTTACTTGAACTGCTGAGATGTCTGAAGAATCAAAAAAGCAGGAAAGCAGATGATCCTCAAGCTAAAAAGTTCATGTTAAGAGCACCTGTAGTACTGTAACTTCATAGAGTCACAGAATGGCTTGGGTTGGAAGGGACCTTAAAGACCATCTAGTTCCAATCAACTCACCATGAGTAGGGACACCTTCCACTAGATCAGGGTGCCCAGGGCCCCTTCCAGCCAAGCCTTGAACACCTCCACAGATGGGGCATCCTTCTTCTCTAGGCAACCTGTTCCAGTGCCTCACCACCCTCATGGTGAAGAATTTCTTCCTAACTTGTGCACTTATAGTAACAAAGTGAAATGGCAACTCATACGCCCACTACTCAGGCTGATCAATAGTTTCTCTATCACTTTGTGTTTCTCCACTTACCTTTTTGTGGTACTTATTCGTGTTTAAGTCACACAAGTCATTAGAGTTGAAGCTTCAGGAGTACAAAAGAGAAACTGACAGTGCTCCATGACTTTCCTACTTGTCAGTCCCATTTTAAAGGGCATCTGAAGTCAAGTGTCATAATTGGTTTAGCAAAGACAGAGGACACACAGCTGTATTCCAAGGTAAACAAAAAAATCCCTGAATGCAAAAACATTTGGTTATTCCCTGCAAAATATCTTAAAATATTCTATTAGCTTTAATTTAGGTAACAGTTTTGAAAATGGACAACTACTCGAGTTTCACTCCGATTTTATTTTCAACGGATGCTATGAAAGTTAGATCAGTCCATGCAGAGCCACAAACTTAAAAACTGGCTGCTCAAGTTGTAGCAATAACCACTTGGACCACTAGCACTCAAGAGTTTCAGTTCCTTCTATTGGATCATTTACAGGGCTATATCTAAAAGTTTTCCATTATGTTTTGTAAGATCCTAGAATACCCAAAATCCATTAACGGAGGCAAATGAAGTGAACTCATAGCTTTCACAGGGAGGAGAATGATAACTTTCCAGCAAAAAATGTTGTTTTTTTTTACTTCAAGTTTCTGTAGCCAGTTCTAAACTTGTACCTCCAAAACATCACTTGTTGCCTTTCTGGGAAAGATTCAGCCCTAGAGAAACATTACTGCAAAAACTTTCAGAAACAGATCTATAGAGCTAACGGAGTCCAAAAAAGCCATAGCTTTTAGTATTTATAGTGACAATAAAGCAGTATGGAATACTGCAGAAAAATTCTTTAAGAAGCAATAAAGAGATCAGAGTTCTCTATATTCCTCCCAAAGCTCCTCCTTAACTCTCAATTATCTAACATGGAGAGGATGTTGGAGAAGCAAGAGAAGATTCCTTGCTGTCTTCAGCTGAAGAACAACACAATCTTATGGATTTGGCTTCTACAGGGAATGCTTCCGTCAAACTACCAGCACCACCAAGGCAAACAGCACAAGAATTACCTCTCACTCTCAGTTAAAACTGCACACACTACCAAGCTACCCTGTAGGTCAGTTGGCAGAGTGGGATTTCAAAATGAAGATGATAGCGACAACTTTTTCCCAGCTTGGATGCCAATCACAATGTAATCTGTGCAACAGATTGAATAATACAGAAGGACCGTTCAGATCCTAGGGGCAATAAATCACAAACACGGGCTGAAGTCAAATACTGTCTTTTTCCATGTAAGGTTAGCGTAGGACTTCTCAGAACAGCACTCCTCCTTGTCTAGCAAATACAGACACTAATGGCAGACTTTCATTCAAATACAAATAGACGTCTACATGCACACTAGTGTTCTACATTAGAGTCCAATGGTAACAGCAAAATAATTGAAGACACATAGGACCACAGGAAGCAAAACAAGAGAGTTTGATTCTATAGTCCAGTGCAGAGAAAATTTCCCATAAAGGAGAGTAACAGCCTCTAGAGATCTTAACAGTTTTTTCCATTTAAAGGGTTAGATGAAATTCTTGAACAGATTTAAAATAAGTAACACAATATAGAACCCTCTAATCTCCAGGAGAACCCACTGCACCTATGGTAGAATGAAAAATCACTGTGATGTATTCTGCATCCCTCTTATAAAACCTACATTCTTGGCTGCAGTGTTGCTTTTGACTCAGTGAAGAGGTTACACCCCTCAGACTACTACTGACAGCATTAAGGCACACTTCTAGAAAGCTACACCTCTGGATGCCAAGCTGAGCAGACGCCATAAACCATCTCTTCTACACGAATGGACAACAAATCCCCATCCATTTGATACAAGGCAAAGGTCAGTTTCTTCTTTCACTCTGGTAGGTGTTCTTTCAATGATAGGTTTCTCTCTTTCACTCTGGTAAGACTACCAGACTCTAAATTCAACGTGAATATACTTTGAAACCTTAGAAGTAGCAGAGATTCAGATGCTCGCTTGTGTTTTGACTTTCCTGCTGCTTGTCAGGTTTTGCTGCCCCTCAGAACACAGGTGCAATGAATTGCTTAACAGCAGTTCTCAGGCTGCCAGTTCTATCTACTCTATCAATAAGACCAAGACCCTAGTTAGCAGTTAGGTGCTTCAAATAATTTTGAAGGTCTTCAGACCAGTGGTTCAGATACCTGCTTTTTCAACACTGCAGCTCTCAAGTCAGATTCCTCAGTGAGAACACAACTGTCATCTAGGTGATGGTCACTGATCCAGTAAGTCAATTTCTGTGTTACAAAGGCAGTCTTGTTGAATTTGATAGTCACCCTTCAAACCCCTGTTTCCCAATGATTTTCAGTCAAGGCAACTACATTAAAAGCAAGGGAAGTACTTTGCACTGTGGGTAATCTCCAAGCGCATCTTGAATCCACAGCTCTCTAATGCATTAATATAGTGGCAGAAAAAGGAAACGTGAATACTTAAAGATCAGGAAATGGTGAAGAAGTGTCCATAACCTGGGAAATGAGTGCATTTTAAATTTATCTCATACTTGCTTATTTCAAGAACTTTATTAAATGGACTAGAGCTCTTGATTATTAGCCCCCTTAAAAATGCACATATTTTTAACTAGGTGTTGTACAGGTAAGTGACATTTTCTCTTGGAAGTAGATGGAAACTAGAAACTAGAGTATAATTAGATAACCACAAGGAAAGTCATTTTATCTCTGGCATTAATCACTTCAAGTGCTGAACTCCTAGTTTAAAATTTTCAATTATTAAGTTACTATTTATCCAAGTATGGGAGGGGAAAAAAAAAATTCAGAGGCCCTCTGCTATAGTCAGAAGAGGGGAACAAAGCTACACAGCTGGTTCTGAGTGACAACACTGGTATGTCTCAAATCTTTAGTAACATCCACACAAAGGCACTCCATGGGAAGGACTAGCTTGCTGAGATACATATATATGAAAGAAGGAATGATGGTTTGACTGTCTCTTAAGGTACAACCTAACACCTGAGAAGAATCTATACAAAAAGGTTATGATTTTTACCATTAAGGATAAAAATCAGGACTGTTTAACCCGAGGGAAAAAGACAATACTCAAACAGAACAAAGAAGGGAGGAGCTAGTAAACAGCAGATAATAGCCACTTTTATCTTGCAAGACTGAACCACTTTGAAGTCCAGCTTCACAACAGGTGAAGATGAAATGTAAGAACTGTTCCTGGGATGGAAGTACTGCAGACAACATATTACTTTTCAGCCCTTTTTCACTTTCATCTGTGTGTTCACATTAGTTATTTCTGCGAGATTCACCAATTTTAGTCTTGCAAAGAGGCAAGCAACATGAGCATCTGAAAATGGCTTCAAAGTAGCTGAGTGACTTTCTGAGTTGCTATACAATTTGCACTTCTGGTTCCTATGGCACTTTCTACCACCACCTTTGAGATCTGGTGGAGTGCTACCTACTTCTCTCC
>VXAA01006235.1:433936-458570 GCA_013399115.1 Anseranas semipalmata | reverse complement strand
CTTCTCTCCACATCTTCCACCCTCTTTTTTTTTTTTTTTAATCCCCCAGAGAACCTTTTAGTCTTGAGCTAGCTCAGCTCCTTACCAAGAGGAGTGCAGTCTCACTACAATGGCTTGCCAGTAAAGGTAAGCAAAGAAAGAACTCCTGCATAAGCAACCTGCTTTTAATACTACTTGACAGACAATTATATATGGGGAAAACCAAAACCATTGCCTTTATACTTACCAGGGTAAAACAGAAAGTCACAGGCGTAGTCATATCTATAGAAAACCCCACACTCCTGAACCCACAACTCCTACTCATAGCATTACATTACTCATACTCATTACGTGACCAGAATGGAATGACAGTATTTGAACCATGGTGAGTGGGAGCTCCTCCGCACCCCTTGCCCCAAGATCTCACTAAGATTCAAAGACTCCGTTAACTGATGTAGTGTAGACATGGTAGAAAAACATTTCAGGAGGAAGGTATGCTTTGTGTCATTGACAGGCATTTTTCGTTCTGATAAAATTCAATTTCTTCCTCTTTGCCTTTGTCATGGTTTTGACTGCGATAGAGTTAATTTTCTTCTTAGAGGCTCATGCAATGCTGCGTTTTGGATTTTTGATGAAAACAGTGGTGATAATACACTGATTTAGTTGTTGCAGAGCAGCACTTACACAGAGCCAAGGACTTTTCTGCTTGTTGTGCTGCCCTGCCAGCGAGGAGGCTGGGGGTGCACAAGGAGCTGGGAAGGGACACAGCCAGGACAGCTGACCCAGGCTGACCAAAGGGACATCCCATCCCATATGACACCATGCTCACCAATAAAGCTGGGGTAAAGGAGGAGGAAGGGAGGGACGTTCAGAGTGACGGCGCTTGTCTTCCCAAGAAACCATCACATGTGATGATCCCTGCCTTCCTGGAAGCAGCAGAACACCTGCCTGCCCATGGGAAGCAGTGAATGAATTCCTTGTTTTGCTTTGCTTGTGTGTGTGGCTTTTGCTTTACCTAGTAAACTGTCCTTATTTCAGCCCTTGAGTTCTCGCACTTTTACCCTTCTGATTCTTTCCCCCATCCCACCTGGGGAGAGTGAGCAAGTGGCTGTGTGGTGCTGAGCTGCCTGCAGGGGTTAAGACACAACTTAGATCAAAAGGTAAGACTACAGATTGTTGGTAGCCAGAAGAAACTCATGTGAACTTGGCCCTGCAATAGCCATTATAAATCCTGTACAAAGAATGAAGATCAAGCACATGCAAAGAGAAAGCTAATGCTTTATCATGACAAGACCTCACACTAGAAAACAAATGAACTTTAAGTAGTGTATGATCAAACCTACTGATTTAAACAAATGATTACCAACAAACTCCTATTTACAGTAACACTAAAAATTCATGTTATCAAATGCCAGCATTGAGATGTTTTAAGGTATTAACATCTCATCAGCCCTTTGTATGAAAGTGCTTGACAGTTCTCATTAAAAACAGGCATTCGTTTTTAGGTTGATTTAGCAAAATGAACACTAAAAAAGGAAAGGGGGGAAAAAGCACCAGGCTTACGGGAAGCCACGACCTTCATTTTGGAAGCGTCCTTTTGGTTTGTCAGAATGGAACAATGGTGGTGCAAGTTTTTTCATTTCTCTTGTAAATATTCAAATATGGAAACATTTGAGATCTTTATGCCTTTTGCAAGTTACTCCACTAACAAAAGAAACCACAAAAGATGCCAGCTGGTATGGACAGGTATCTGCTAGTAGCATTAAGAAAGCGATAAGCATGTTACTACCTAATACTACATCTAACTTAAATTTTAAGCGCTGCTCAGAGAAGACATCCTATAGTAATGAGAAACTCTCTTCACAGAACAGAAGAAACTATTGCAGACAGTTGTGAGAACTGGTCTATAAAGAGTATGAAGCAAGTATAACATTTAATGGAAATATGCTCATGCATTCTTTATTCCATTATACTTGCACTGTATTAAATTACTCCCAACACACATGGAATAGCCACAAACGTGAACCTTGTTTTTTAGGGGAAAAAAAATAGTGTGGGACTATAAGTGAAATAAAAGCTACTCATGAATACCAAAAACGAAATTCTTACTTGAGTGAAGATTAAAAACAAAATTAAAACTGTTGTTAGGGATATACCTCAAAGATACTGCAACTTCTGCAGAGCCAGTCATCAGAACAATAGCATATTTAAAATTAAGGGTTATAATTCAAAATTGCTTTTGAAGTATATAATTGGAATCAAGAGTTTCTCTGCAATTATTTATGAACAGAAAGTTTTAAGTACTCTGATATTTACATTTGCCACTTGGTACTTACATAAGCAATTGACTTTTCAACAATACTGAACAGCCATTAGATTCTAACTTAATTAACGTCTCCCTTATTTCACCTCAAGCTTTAATATAAATTGCACTGCACAACAATGACATACAAAAGTGAAATTACTCTAACACTTAAATGACGATGACTAAGTTGTCATTCTCGAGCAACTTTTATGGCATCCACCAGAACTTATACTACAACTCAACTATTTCTTGAAGCATGGATATATTCACATGAAAATGCCCCTATAAAAACAAAGGTATCAGACTTATCTAATATATTATGGGGAAAAAAATTGCAGGTATGTCTCATCACGCAAAGAGGAAAAAAAAAAGTCTGTAAAACAAGTAAAACTTACTCTTCTGTTATAGCCTCATGATTTGTCAAGCCAAAGTTTGATAAGGGTTCTTCAATCTTGGGAGGCTGGGAAACATTTAAGGCTGGAGTGGTCTTAGAAGCAAGAAGTGCTCTTTTTTCATCTTTCTCGAGTGCTTTTCTTTTCCCGCCATTCTGAAAATATTCTCGGCATACACTGAAAAGACAAAAAAAATTTCCCCAGAAAAATAGAATGGTATTTTTGGTCATTACTGTAGATAGAACACAAGACAGAGGATTAAGAGATACAAGTTCTGTCATCTTTTAAACAAATCTGGGTTTTACCGCAACTTTGGAAAATCAGCTTTAGGAAAGATGTGACACACCCAAAAGCCACAGTTCAAGTCAATAGGTGCTTTATTTCAAAATATTAGGCTGTGAGTCACAGTTGCATAAACAGATTCAAATTAGCTTTATCTGGATAGGCTTTCAGCGCAAGACCACAGAATTCTTGTCAAAACAACACCAGTGGGTAAAATTCATCACCTGAGCACCACGGTTCTCTATCAAGGCATGCTTGCATGCACAGACAGTTATTAACTAGCTCCTCATAAATGCAGGGGCTTTTGAAGCACCCATGTCTTGCAACGCACTTAAAGAATGGGGGGGAAAGGGAATACAACCCAGGCTTACGGGCTAACTTATTTATACCTGTTTCTAACTTTGAGCTTGCCCTTTTTATTTGTTTTTAAATAACATATCTGCAATAGCTGTATTATTGCAGAAGACTTATTTTAGCTTTCATTTTTTTTCCTAGTTAAGCATTTTGCTAATAGGAACCAGAACAAAATAATCAGTCATACCTGAACTGAAATGTTAACCAGTTTAAAGGAACGAATGCTATCAAAAGAGTCAAATTGCACCTGCATACTTCAACCAGTAGTCAGCATTACTGTGAGACACAAGCATATGTTCCAGAGAATAACTGAATTGTTTTGTCCACAAAATAGAACTAGAAATGGAAACAATTTGTTGCTGTGAAATTAAAAAGCCTGACTCACCCTGCACAAAGCAGTATTTTTAATTAGATGTGCCAGCCAAGCATTTGCATGAAAAGTTTAACAAAAATAGTACTTGTTCAAATTATGTTTTCATAACAACACATTTTTATGATGCTTTCTTGAAACTCATTCAATTTTCCTCTAAAAAAAGCTGCAAAGGTTTGAAGGTAATGTTCCAGAACACAAGCTCGAATTTAGTTTAATAACACCTTATATTGTGTTATCTTGATCCTGCTTTGTATTTCACATCCCAGATTCAGGAAAGGACATGTTGGTATAATACAGCAGGTTAAATCACAAATAGAGCCAGGGCCTGTGTATTCCAAGTCCTTATCTAAGTGTTGGTGATACTATAGGTACCAAATATACCCAGCCCCTCCACCATATACAATGTGAAGGAAAAGAATAAAGTATCATTACTATTGAGTTTCATAAAAGGAAACATATACAAACAAACAGGTACAGATAGAAGCCACTTTACTCCAAGCTGTCAGGAAATTATCACCTTGAATCTATAAATGTGTAATTACGGTAGCACATTATGTCCAGGTTATTAATAGTTGCTGTGAAGGAAAGAAAGAAGTTACCTTGGACATATTTCTGTGCTGACATGCTTAAATGGCCTCAAGATCAAAACTGACCTGTGTCTAACAAAATCAAAGTATAAGCGAGTTTTACTTGCTTGAGCAGGCCCGAGGCATTCTTGCACTAAATGTGAAAAGTTTAAAATGCAGACAGTAACCTTACAGTAGAAAACAGCCACATGAGAAATAAACAGAGTAAAAATTATATTCGTAATCAACAAGTTTATAGTTACAATTCCTCAGTAACCAAAACTATTTTCAGACCCAAGAGAAGTTGGGTGGAATAAAGAAATAAGATCTACATCTTAGTAGTACCGAGCAAGATCACGCATTGAAGCAAGACCAGTAATCCAGGCTACAATACTCCCAAATACATAAACCATGAAATCACACCAACTCCATTACAGATTGCACATATGCAAAGACGATGATTCTAAAATTAACAAAGTTAAAGTCTGGCATTGAACTTAGCAAAAAAAGACTTGAATTTATTGCTGCTATGCTAATAAAAGTCCTATTTTACACTATGTTGAATTATTTGAATCAATTTAGAAATGATGTCTTTCATAACTATTTATCTGTGTGTCGTTTAGTCAAAGAAAACACAAACTCAGGATTATCCTTTTCCTCACCTTGTTACAGCTACCTTACTACTTTGTTAGCATCTTGCACAGTGCCTTTAGCTTTACTCTAAAAGTCTTTGTTCTTGTTATCTCTTTTCAAGCATTCTGAAGCAATACCTGGTTAAATAATGTCATACAGCTATTAATACCAACAGGTAAGTCAGAACAAATCAAAAACTCCACAGCCTCGGGGAAAATGTATTGTTTTTTGCTCTCAACTATTGATGTTATCAACTTTTTCAGTTGCTAGCTGTTATGTTGCCCAGCTTAACCCTGATGAGCTGTTGTGCAGGAGAATAATCTACTTGTAGAAGGTAGCATAACTCCTCCTGTCACCATGAAGAAGCCATTTCTTCCTCATTGTTGGTACTGCTGTAATTCAGTATTTTTTCCCCATTATTCTACCCCCCCTCTCTCTCATGTCGACCGTGAGTTCTCATGTCATAAAACACCAACGTCAACTATGACGAGAGGCATCTTCTACTCCTGGGTTTTTGCTGCTGGACAAGAGGGGCTGGACTAACAAGAAGGCCAGAGAGTGGGTAAAGTTCTTCACATTCAGATCTCAGTCTACTTACTTGTGCAGTACTACAAGGAAGCAAAAAATACCATATCCACCCATCAAAACAAACAAACAACAACAACACCAGGCAAGATGGCATTTCATAATCACTGAGGGTTTTCTCCCCAAGGCCTCACAGGAGCTGTCTGCTTACTCCCCTCATGGAAGTGGAGTATGTCACATGTATGACAGGGTAGCACCAATCGCATGGGCATTTACTGCTCAGTAGCTAATAAAATGTAATGCACTCAGCAGTTTACCCCTATGGTAACTTGTTGATGTAGCCACATGTTTAACTTTACGGTTATTAAAACCCCATCACTGATCACACTGTGGTTTGGAGTATGCAGTTATATAAGGCTCTGCATTTAACAACTGTCTCGAGTAATGAACAGAGTATCCCTTAATTATCTACAAAGAGAAATAAAATTAAGGAATCTATTTTATAATTCTGAGAACTGCCATGACTCCATTTTTAACTGACATTTAAGCTTCCACTCGTTGATGATACATTAGCTCTACAATTAACATACTTTTTCTGAAGAATTGTGCAATTCAAATGCTACCTGAACTAACACTTGCTACAGTTTACACAAAACAGCAAAATAAACATTTCAGTTCTAAACTGTTTTAAGTTTGCTGGCAGAGACAGATAAAGTGTGCAGTTCAGATCTTTGCTTATAAAAAATCTCTAGGTATTTCCTCAGTGAAATCTGTTTTCCATACTTTGAATCTCAAATGATAATCGATTTGTTCAAGTTGAACAGCCTCCTCTCCGCCCCCCGCCTCCCTCCCACCACCCTGCCATTTGGGCTGGACACATACAGAAAGTTTCAGTGAAAGAGTAAGGATACATATTCATGAGATAAATCATTTGTTAATATTCTCCAGCTATGAAACAGAAGCTTTGTTGTAGAATACAGTAAACAAAACCATAGGTTTCAACAGAATATAAAAAAATAGGGAGGGGGGATGTTTTAAATCCTCGATTGCCAAAGAAACACCATCTGAAATCTGAAAGATGTCAAAAGAAGCAGCAGTTAGTTCTTCTTGCCAAGTAATAATCAACAACTAAATGAATGCTGGTCACCTTATATCTTGGCAAAAAGCAGTTTCTGATAGCTTTTACGAATGCTCAAGAGTTTCAAGGAGACAGTTTTGCAGGCTAAGAACTGACACAGTCCCTCTCTTCTGCTTTTTAAAGAAGAAAAGGTGAGCCTTACTTACATTCCTTACGCTATTTACTAACCAGAATCTAATACTGAAGATCAAGTTCAGTGAGGTTATAGAGAAATAACATTCCCTTCAGAGCTGAAGGAAAGTCTAGACTTCTCATCATGTCTGCAAAACATTTCTTCCCTCCTCCCACACATTGACGAATAAGTATACTAATGTCAGCTGAAAGAACTGCTGGCCTGAAAAAGAAGTTTGAACTCTTCTGCAGGTTTAACCTCCCCTATCCCATCCTGAAGAAAATCAGGGAATGGAGAGTTCTTAAGGTCCCTCGGAGACATTAATCATGGAGGATGACTAGAAAACATTCTGCTATTGTCATGAGCATCCAGCTTTAGGTTAAGGAAATCCTATATTCAGCACGTGTGACAGCATGAGGTATTGTAAGTTATCTTAATTATATTTTGTTAAAGTTCAAGGTGAGAAACTTGTATACAACCCATTTTCCCATTTTATTTTTCATACTTTGTCTCAGTCCTAGGGATTTGAGACATCATACTTTTTCAAGACACAGCTAGGTCTGTAATCAGATGTTTCTCCAGTATTGTGTCCACCCCCCACACCACAAACCAACTTCTGGAGGCAATATCCTTCATTACCAGAGGATTCCAAGGATTTGAAAATAGTCAGCAGTTATCACATGATCAATGTTTTAATTAGCTCTAGCATCTAACAGATACGGTTTTGTCAGAACAAAGTATTATTTAAAAGGAAAAATAAAGGCTGTCATACAAACATGCACAATGAACATCAAATCCTTTTCTATTTTAAATAGTTTCCCTCCTCCTCTTCACCCCATCTCCCTCTTAATTCTATTGAGAGTGAATTGCTCAACTAAGTGCATTCATCAAAAAAAGCCGCAGAATAGCATTGTAAAGACTTCAAACATTCATTTATTCTATCCTCCAGTCCCAAACAGGCTTAGTAGTTACTTTCAAAGATCCTATAAGAGGATCTCCTGGACATCACTTTCTGTGACTAGACAGCCCCAGCTGCTAGAAAAAAACATGGCTTTTGTGGAAAAAAAAATAGAAGACTCCTAAACATTTCTTTATCTTTCCTGGAGTTGAGCTGTATGGTTTTTGTTTGTTTGTTTGAAATGCAGTGGGCAAGGTGATGTTTTGACTAAGAGAAAGGCTAGGTAAAGTCGGAGGACAACTTTATATATTTTGTGGACAACCTCATTAACGCACTCCAATATGATGTTTGCCTTTATTGCAAAAGCATCCCATGACTGTTTCTTATTCAGCTTGCATACTGCTACAGAACCCAAATGCTCTTCTAAAGAACTGACAGATAACCAATTACTCCTTGGCCCGTACTTGTATAGTTGATAATATTTGGTATAGTTAACATCATTGTGAATTTTAGTCCTGCCCTCAGAGTGACAATTCTTCCTTGTTTGGTCCCATTTGCAAATTTAATAAACAGACTGTATTTTAGCAGATTGCTAATGAAAATATTGATTAGTAATAGATGCAGGGGCAGACACTTTCACAGCCCTTCTCAGTAAAACAAATATTTAAGATAAACTTCTAACATCTATTTTCTAGAAGTTTTTCCAAGCAGCTCTGCACCCCTGCGACAGCTACTTCATCAAGACCATAGTTTTTCAGTTTACTCATGAAACTGTCAAAAGACTTTAAAAAAATGCAGCTCTAGATACTGTTTTGTCATGATAGTTATTTCCAGCTAGTTAGAATTGCAGATTCTGTTTTTTGTTATTAAAAAAAAAAAAAAGCCAAGTCAACACAAGTCTTAACACTGATGCAAAAGCAACAGAAAGAAGCAAACCTGCTAGTCTAGCTTATTTTGTTCTAACTAGAACCAGAACAGGCTGGCATTCATTGTTCATACAAAGGTTCAGCAGGCTACCTATGACAGCAAAAATTAAGAGTTAGAACAATTACTTAGGGTAAATACAATCTTATCCCATTTTAGGTTAAGTTTTTTGTTGTAATGTAAATTAAATGAAAGAGAAACAGAAGTGTTAGTTTCCAAGCATCATTTGCTATACTGCATTCAATTCCTAAAGACAGAAAAAGAAAACAAGGGAAAGACAGCTGAGTGTGGTCCAGGCTTTTTACAGCACCACTCAGGGTTTAACTAACCTGCACCTGGAACGGGACAAGGTTTTAACCTCTCTTCCCCCATGCTAACAATTGTATAATATTGCCCCGAAACAATAAATAAAAAGAGAACTGGCCCCATACAGTGCAGCAGACGGTCAACAGCTCAGGCTACCACTTGCTGCTTTATCTTTTACAGTTTCTAGAATCTGGATATGCGCAGCTATAAATAAAAAATTAATGAAGTAAAAGAGTAAGTTTTATGTCATCTGGTTTAAGAATTAACATCACAACACACATTTTGCCAGTGTCTTCAACTAAATAGCTAGAAAGACTTTCAGAAGGAGAACCTTGCAGGGAAATTATTCTTGATCCTGAAAAGAAATACACATGGCTTCTCTAATGGTTATCCTGCATTCTCTGATTTACTTTATCGGGCATCTGGTTATACAAGAACACAAGAAAAATGAAGGCAAGATTGAAAAAAAGTGTCTATCTAGTGGAAAAAACACTCTTCTGTTTCATATGTCTAAAAAGATCTCCCTTAAAAGGAAAACAAAGAAAGCCAAAACCATCGTTTCTTCAGCAGAGATACACCAGTGGTTCCCAAGTATTTTCAGCATTCCACTCTCAAATTAAATTTCATCTAGTACATCAGCCGCCTTCCTGCTGTCGTGATGACAGACAGTTAAAGCACTGAACAAAAACTCAGTGAAGTCTCACGCAAGTGAAGTTCTCTTGCATGCAATTAACCAACTAGACACAAGGAGGAGTAAGGACAATGGGGCCTGCCATCTGTCTGGCACACCTCTTGGTCCTTTGATAAGGAACAAAAAATTGCAGAACACAAAGTCAATCTGCTGTGTTTTGGTATCTAGCCATCCAGGCCTCAGTTTTCACAAAAGCGAAAAGTAACCCTCTTTTTCTATGGATGTAAGTTTCCCAACCCCTGGACTTTACAGACTGAAAAGGTCCATGCTTAATTAAAAGCTTTATACTGAGACAGAGCATTTTAGTGTTTCCTACCAGGTGGATTCTCTTCTTAGTTCATGCTGCAAGGCCCAAACTGGACATTTATTTAAATGTTTACTCTGTAAATCTTGTAGGAACTACCAAAAAAAACCACCAAAAGCCACCCAACAAACAAGTGAGAGGGCCAAAAAGCTTCAATACACACGAAATCAACTGTTCCTCCGTTGTCAACAAGGAACATCATCCTGTCCTACAGGGAAACAGACAAGCTTGCCACAAGCTAAGGGAATACTACTTAGCCGAAATTACTTTAAAGAAAGCGCGTATAACTTCACCGAAAAAGTTTCACATATCAGTTGACAATCGGGTTATAAAAAATATCAAGCAATGTTCCACAGGAATCAGTCCTGGGTCCAGTACAATTAGTATTTTCACAGATAACCGGAACATTGGAACAGCCAGTACTCCTCTCAGATGCTCTGCAAATGATGCCAAGCTGGACAGAGAAGAAGCTGCAAGAAATCTCAGTATAATTTAAGGGGGTGTAATTTAGTAAAGAGAAGCACAAACATCAACGCTTCCACAGAAGTAATGAATAGCACAAATACCAGAAAACAACTAACAATTGAGAAAGCCTGTTAAAAAAAAAAAAAAAAAGGCAAAAAGGCAGCTGTGGATCACAAGTGAGCATAAGTCAATGACAAAACAACAACAAAAACCAAAAAAACACACCAGAAAACCTGCCAGACAAGGTGAGCTGCATAACAAGAGTTTACTACAACCTCAGTAGTATTTCTTCATTTTATTCATCTCTGACAAGGCCAGTGGAACGCTGTGTCCAGTTTCGGACGAAGTTCTTTCAAACTGATTCACCTCTCTTGCGTACGGGACAAGGTTACACAAAACATGCCCAGGAAGGGGTAAGTAACAAACACGTAACTGTTTTCTTAAGCTAGAGAATCAACAACTCATACATAAAGGAATGGTTTTCAAATATCTAAGAGTCTGTTGTAGAGAGAAAGACAACAAGCTTGTTATCACTTGCTCCATTTCTAGCAGGCACAGAACATCTCGAGTTGCCACCAAGATGATGTACTCTAGACCAACCGTTTCACAGTTCATGCCCCCTCTTTTTTTGTTTGTTTTATGGGCTCAAAAGACCCGTGTAATAAGTTTAAATTTAGTGATACCATGACTGCTTTTATTCACTTTCTTTTGCTCATTACTTTGTAACAGTCACCTGCAGGGTGACTATTCCAGGACTGGAACAGAATGGTGCTTTGTTAATATTTAATCTATTTATTTTCAATCTTCAGTGATTTTTTTAAAGATTGTAGGGAAGATGGAGACCTCCATATCTGCAGCATTCTAAGAACAGACTAACAGATACCTACAAAGACTTCATTACATGTAGTTGATAGACTTCCTCAAGGTCAGAACGATTAAAAGAACTTTAATATCATGATGGAAAAACAGAAGGTTTTCTAAACATCTAGACGAATAAAGTCCTCTCTCTTGGACATACAGCATCTTCTTCATCTGTCTAAAGACATTCCCAAAGGCAGGACCATGCATAAATTCTTTTCCAGGTTAGATTTCAACAGTATTTTGTTCTATTCTGCTGTACAGATTCCATGGTATGCCTCCACTGTGTGTAGGAATCCTGAGTGACTAACATTTATCCTCTTTCAGAGTTCAGTTTCCTCAAGGACTGAAATAGTTCAGCTGAACTCACTCCGTGACTTTACTACTGGGGCCTGTAAGAAGTTTAAAACCCATGCACTTACATGCACAAATTAAACCCAAATGCTGTAAAATTAAACTTGAGCTACGCTCACTACATTAGTTCAGATTAGGTTCAGACAAATGCATACAAAATTACTTCATAGGTTTACTTGCGAACAGCTTCAACACTTGAGAGGAAAAAAAGTTGTTTTTTTGAAGATGCATTAGAAGTCTCACGTTAGAAGAAACTATTCCATAAGCTATATATCCCTAATAAGTTGGAGCAGTGAGAAAGTTATTTGTTTTAGGAACCCATAAATCACTAACATTTTGTAGAACAAATCTTAAAAATTGGAAAATAGTAAAACACTTGAATCCTCTATTATAAAGAATTGCAAGTAGAAATGTGCAACTGCATCTTTCAGACGCATTAGGACTTACCTGCAACACCATTCAATGCGGCCTTCCCCTTCACAAGTTTTTGCCCAGTGATTATCTGCAAGGTTTTTCATTGCCACAGCATATTCACAGAGAGTTTCCTCATCCTCACAGTGCTCACGCCAGATCTTATCAAAGTCTCCCACTAAACAAAACAACAACAAAAAATTTCTTATTAAATACAATACATCTCATTATCTCCATGCCAAAATCCTCATCTTCCAATTAAAAGAAGTTATATAATGAAAAGACTACTTTAGCTGCATTTAACAACAAAAAATGAGGTCCTCTTTCTCTAGTGAAACACAAAATTCCAGGTTTTGGAGAAGGAAGGGACTATCAGGTACTCGAGAACCTAAAGAATACTGAATATTCTCAGTATACGGATTTTGTTCAATTTGTTCTGTGAAATTAAAGTTACCAGGAAGTTCTGCTTTCAGGTTTCTGTGCACGGGTATTAAACATGACAAACAGTTCTAGAAAGACGGAAAGGCCTCCTAGTCGCATTCATGTTCACAGCAACTACTCTGGATGATATTACATGTAAAAACGCTTAAATGAATGTTTAATCGAGACTATAGCTTTCTTTGAATACATTGGAAAAGGAATTCAAGCCTTCACTGACGTCTGCCTATGTAGCCAACCTTAGTGAATTAGCATCTAGGTGACAGTACTGAAGAATCAAACCAACTACAGTCAAAAGATCAGATAAATTTGTCTGTCAATATCCAGGGACAGGTTTATTTGCATGTTCCTCACCTTGCTAAAAAAGAAGTCTTGCAGGTTAAATTCTGACACTTCAAAGTAATTAAACATGATGATTTTCCCACTTTTGCTGGGAAGCATCTACTTCTTCCAGCTTGCTTTACATAAGGTGCTGCCAAACAAAAACAAGATAAATGCTACTGGTGGCAAGCCACAGCTCCTATTGTGGTTTCTACAGCATGAAAACCCTTGCTATAAAGGACACTTCTGCCCTATGAAAGAAAAAAACATGCTCACTGGTATGATCTTCACTAATACCTTTTGTGTTTCTTAATCACAAATGTGTGCACACATCTAGTATAGATTTGTATAAATCTGCAGAATACTTATCTACCAATTTTGCACCTACAAGCTGACACAGCTAACAGCAAGTTATTAAGGGTAGAGCTATACTTTAAGATTTGACTCTGACAACCAACACACTTAACAACATGGTTCCAGAACCAGTTTTAGTAGCACCTTAATATGAGAAAGAAATATTTACAAAGCGTATTGAACATAAGCTGACTATAATGTCTACTAAAGACTGAAAGTAGCTTACAGTATGACTTGTCCTTCTCATATCAGTAAGAGTTTTTTGTTTTTAACCCATTTATGAGAACTCCTTTGTGCTTTGTCCTCAATGTGCTTTGTTTTAATTAGCAGTAACAGATTTCCTCCGGTCACAACTTTCTTTTTGCACGTGTGCAAAGCAGTAATAACTGCTCACCCCATCTGTCCTCCAACTACAGCAAAACTAGGTATAATAGCTTGTTGCACACTTTGGAGATTTAAGCCAGCCAGCCAGGTTACTGCCTATGTATGTTTGGTTTAGGGATGTCACAACTATTTTCTCTTCTTCAAAAATAATCATCAGCACACTCATGCAATCATCAAAATGAGTCATGTTTCAAATTAGGTGTTTACATTGCCTTGTGTGAGATGGCTGTCAAGATGGAAGGCCAGGGAGTGGACATGATACTATTTTAGTTTTAACAGAATAGGGAAACTAAGCAAGAAATCACATATTCTGCTTACTAGTCAACAAACACATGAGAAAGTTGTTAGACTGGACAAAGAAATATAGTATTATATTTGAGTAGTGTCCCTCCTATTTCCCAAACGATCCAAGTTTGGGGAGTGCTGCTGGATAGGAAGAGACACCAGCACGGTCGCCAGCTGACCACCAGGGCAGAGCCTGCCTGAGGAAGGCCCACGCCACAGGCAGAACCCCACAGGGTTTCTGCTACAACTCACGGCTCACCTCAGCACAGCTGTCAGGGGAGCCTCATGTGGAAGCAATCAAGCAGGACAGAACAAATTCTAGTGATGAGAGCAAGAAATGGCAGAGACAGTGTCCTACCAGCAAAGAGGGCAAAACAAGCACAGCCCTAGGAATCTTTATTTCTTACATGAGAAGTGCTGAACCGACACAGCATCAAGGCAGAAAGCACGAGCCAAGTTCAAAGTACGCTCTTAACAGCTATTTAATTGTGATGCAATTTAGATACAGTTTCATAGCCTTTCTGCAACAATACTCTGAATCTTACTGCATGAGCTAGACAGCTGCAAAACAACTGAAGGACATGCAGTTGCTAGAGCTTTGTTTGAAGAATACACAGGCTAAGCAGAAAGGAAAAAAAAATCAACAAGTGAACACTTACTGAGGGAAAACATCACCAATACAGAATCCCAAGTTTAGTACTGCTCTCCTTTTAGCCCAGTACTTCATTTGATCTGTTCCTCAGCAGTGGTTCTTTTTCCAAATACCACTTTTTCCTTAAAACTTAAGAAATAAGATGGGTGGGGAAGAAGAAATATGCAAAGACCAGATGCTCTTAACTAGCCAGTCCTTTCTTACAGCATAGCAGCAGTGCCTCCTAACACTGAATCCTCCTCCCATACCAACTCCTTTTATTTCCTTCTGAACAAAGCAGGGATGTTCATCTGGAGAATGACTTTTTACTCAGGCAGATAATGACAGGACAAGGGGGAATGGTTTAAACTAAATGAGGGGAGATTTAGATTAGATGTCAGGAAGAAATTCTTCACCATGAGGGTGGTGAGGCACTGGAACAGGTTGCCCAGAGAAGCTGTGGATGCCCCATCCCTGGAGGTGTTCAAGGCCAGGCTGGATGGGGCCCTGGCCAACCTGATCTAGTGGGTGACATCCCTGCCCATGGCAGGATGATCTTTAAGGTCCCTTCCAAGCCATGTCATTCTGTGATCTTTCTGAGGGCCAAACAAAGGGCAAAAGAGTCCACAGATAAGGAATCTTAAATTTAGGCATACAGCAGCAGATCTGGAGCTGACTTACCAGCACCACAGGATGTGAACTTTGGGTTTCAACAAATTTGCCTATGACATTTGCAGCTTTTTGGCACTGAGACAAGAAAATAAAACTGAATGATACAGACCATTAGAAGAGACGTGCAGCACAGAAGTGAAAAATTTATCACAAAATAATCCTGTCACGCATCCTACATCAAGTCAGTTCTGTGTGCACTTCTGGTTTGTTTTCATCTATCAGGAGAGCAGCTCTAGAGGTACAGAAAATGGCAACACAGGACAGATACAGCATGGTTTCTGTATAGGGAACACCTTATAGACACAGGAAAGAGATGGATGAAAGCAGAAAGACCTCCACATGATCATGAGTGACATGGAAAAGTTAAATATAAAACAATGCTTTGTTGTTCTAAGACCAGGAGGCACTCAGAAAAAGCATAAAGGGGCAGCTTTGATGAAAAAAATATTTCCTCATAAATTGCATAATTAAGCTTAAAGTTCATGTAGCTGGGGAAACTAAGGGAATAAAATCCATGACAAATTTCAAAGATGTGGCTTCTAGCTCAGGATTTCCTAGACCACGAAATCACTGAAAGGCAGAACGGTAAGCAAGTGCACGGTGACACTTGGGCAGTTCTTGTCATACACGTACTCTCAGCTAAGCATCTGCTTTTGACTCACTAGGTTTGATATGACGACCATTTGTCTGCCCTTTTCCAGAACAACTGCAGATAAAAGGTTTTCTTAAGAGACTGACATCATTGTGCAGTGACTTTCAAAGAAGCAAAGAGGTCCAGTTTCCCTTCAGCGGGTACCCTGGCAGTAAGTTATTTTGGTTTGTTTTCCGCATTCTTCTCCAGCGTGAGCTTTGAGAAAGCACACACAGGCGCATTAGACAAATTTACAGGAACCTGAATTCCAGAATCATGCTCCAATACTGTCCGAGTTGAAAATGCAAATAATGATTCCTACCCGTTGACAGATTTTGAGGCAGTGACTCCAACAGGTCTTGCAATATCTGATTTTAAACTGGTACCCAGAACACAGTAGAGCTGCGTAGTAAATTTTTCAAACAATGTTATAATCCTTGTGCAAATACCGCATTAACTCTAGGGCAGTCAAACATTTATTTGCGAATCATTGCTTGTGTAACCAAGAAGACAGTAAAATGTACAGGAAGGTTCCACAGCAAAACTAATGCTTACTAAAAAAACAAAGTCTTCTGTTAAGCAATCACTAAGTCTATAAATTAAATAAAAGTTTGTGGTAGCTGATCTAAAGGATCAAAAAAAAAAAAAAGCCTCATCTTTTATCACATCTTAAAGTTAATATTTGGTTTAGTGCATTAAACTTTCCATCTCAAGTTCTCATGACCATACCAATACAAAGTTCAAGGCTACTCAACACCCTCACTGTGCACTTGACGATTACCTTTTATGCATTTAAAACCTGTTTTGAGCACTGACTCTTCAGAGATCTCTCCACATCTCAGATCTCCATAAAGGAACCAGTTAAGGCAAAATCCAGCTGAAAAGCCTCCGATTTATAAGGCCAGCACATAAAAGTTCCACATACCTATCAAGTCACTACAGCGACGTTATTTTAAAGTTATTTAATGTTTGCTCTCCTCTCTATCCAGAATTGCCTAGAAAAATAAACTGTCTACCCATCACCTTGAAGATTAACTACTTCTTTAAAAACAAAAAAGGCCAAAGCCCGGCTTTCTAGAGATTCTGTCAGTCAATGAAGAAATGACTGACCAACTTGTAGGTTCTTCACAGCACAACCTTTTCTAAAACAAAACCAAAAATCCATCACTATTTACCTAGAACAGATGAATCCCCCATATCCACCCACATTAACACTGCATGCAGAGTAGCCCATCGCCCCCAAACTCAGCCACAGAGCAATCAGCAGTTACTGAAGCCTGTCTCAGAGGACAAGTCAGTCACGTAGAAGTTATTTTTAAATGACCCTAATTATGAGATAGTTTTAATTGTGGGGAACAGCAATAGACAGATAACGTTAGCTGTAAGTTTTAACAACTGAGGACATTTTTAATAAAGAAAGAATTATACAAACTCAGTAGGAACTCCCCTCATTCCACATTTAATTATAAGAACTCAAAGGTCTCCAGCACAGTGTGGGAAGACCAGGTTTGCCATTCCTGATGGGTCGACCCCACACTGTAACTGTTCTCTCCTGGCAGTCTGTTTTTAAAACGGAATTCAGCTTTCTTCCATCCCAGATTTTATCTTTTTTCTTTTCATTAAACTTTTAAAAGATGTTTCTTTATAGAGTGCTAAACAGAATTGTCATTTAAGTTATATTAAATAAGTAGAAAATTAGTCAATTATTCTTCAGCTAGGACTTCTGACAGAATAAATCAAATCAATCGGTATTTTAAAGCAAACACAGCTCTCTATAGAGAGAACAGAGCTCAGTTTTGCTAAAAACATTATTTATCATTTTGGCTTGGGATAACAACCCAAGCAACTGATCTGGATCGTTCCGTTTTATCCAGTAATAAAACAGTTATATCATATGGAGTTAAATGTACTATCTGCACCCCAAAGACAAACTTTTGTAGTTATGATTTTCCTTAATTCCCTCGCTGCTCTTCAGAAAAACTGCCAGATAGAGATGGCTGTAGTACCTCAAAAAACAAATGCGAGATATTTCATCCACCGCCAAACCAGAACTTGCATCCCTAAATTTAACGGACACCATGCACTTAAGATTCAGGTAGATCCAATGTTGGTTTAGATCTTAATCAACCCCCCCTTACTTCCCCAAAGAACTATTTTTTTGGGGACTTGAGGAAAAGAAAAAGAAAAAAGCCAAAACAAGGGTTTGATGTCTTGACCACCTATATGCTAATATCAATTCGTAAAGCAAAAAAAAAAAAAAAGAAAAAAGCCAAAACAAGAGTTTGATGTCTTGACCACGTACATGCTAATATAAATTAGTAATGCAAAAAAAAAAAAAAAAAGTAGATGAAAAGGTGGTGGATTGCATCTGTTTAACAGCACAAAACCTTTCTGTACACACCTTTGTTGGCTCCTATGGAGGGAGAAAAAAAAATAAGCTTAAAACATTGACTAACAATGAAAGACAGAAGCAAAAGTGACATGTTCATATTTGTATAATTGTTAATAAAACTGTTTGAATTGCTTATTATTAAAAAGAAAACCTATGCCCGCATTTAACAAGCACCCATGACAATGCTGGATAACTTCAGATGACAGGCTGCTAGCCATAGCAATGCCTAGTGAGATCTTTGAGCTTTCTTTTTTGTTGGTGTTGATGGCAATGCACTGTGGAATGAAAAAAATCCATCTCATTTTTAGCCTCTCAAGACTGCCTCTCACTTATTTGCTGGAAACCATAAACAAGCCTCTACAACATGCCAACCAGTAAATGGGAAAAGAAACCCACTTGTCCACGAGGCAAAAGCTGAAATCAAATTCCTATGAATACTTCACGTGACATTATTTCTTTATTAACAGTGACTCATTAGTTGAAATTTAGTTGTACTACTAGATGTCTGGATGCTGTGGCAGCGATTAATTACATGAGGAATATTGGCTAATACTCTGCTATTTACAACTTTCAGTATATACAAGATAAGCCAGAAACCTACTAACATCTGTTTTACTAAAACAACATCTGAAAGACATTAGGTATTTTTGGCTTCACTCTTGTCCAGTTTTACATGTCCAGATACTGAGCACGAACTTCAACTTGGACAAAGTTCAAGCACTCTAAGCTAATATTTCTTCTCTTGTCTCACCAGAGTTTACTTTACATTTCTCAGGATTTTGCTGAAACATTTCACAAGAAAATCTTCTTTCAAAGTGCAGAAATCTTGTATATGTGTGTGTATATATGCACACACACACACACACATATATATATAAATTGATATCTATCTATATAGATAGATAGTCTACCTGACAAGGTATCTGCCTCTGGTAAAAATCTTGTGTGTAAATCTATCTGTTCACACTAAGCAGACTTCCAGGGTACAATTCACCTGCTATTTAAAGCACCTATTGAGGGTCAGCTTACATCACCCTGAAGAATGATTTGTCTCCAATCTGCTATAAATCACTTTAAAGACTGATGGCTGTCACTCAGACAGCGGGGAGCCCATCTGTGATAGCTGAAGCAATTACTGCCCCCAGGTGTTGAATCTACTCTGTTTGGAAACAGCACCCCGCTCTCCTCCCCAGGCCTGACTTGGAGGGACTGACTGCGTACTGCACCCTACCACCACCACCACCAAGGAGGCAAACACATTAACACAAAACCGATTTTAGTAGATTTGTGTAAACATCGGAGCAAAAATCTGAAGCAGCTGAGGCACAGGTACAGATTTCATCATGCTGACCCTGCAACAGGAACGTTGTTTTCCCTGCAAAAGCAATAAAAGGAGCTGGGAAGGAGGTTACATATAGCTGTTTGCTCAGTGGGTGCAAGTCTGTGCTGTAGCCATTCAAAATTTGTGGACTAGCTAAATGATACCAGTAATTTTGTTAAATTCCCCATCAACCTGTAAAATAACATGGGATTTTTAATGAAACTTTCAGTCAAACTGTGGTATGCACAGTGTAAGGACAATATCTTAATGTCTACATCATAAAATAGCATCAATTTTGATTTTTAATAAAATGGAATTTAGTTTCTGTTGTTGGAAAACGTAACAGTATTTGGAAATATTTCCCTCTTCAAAGAAATTAATGCAAGTGAGGAAAGACAAATGGAGATCACTATATATGCAACCAGTTTACTGTAGAAATAAATGTAAATTTTCATCAAAAAGGAGTAACAACTGTTAACATGTCACATAGAGCTCAGTAACAAAGTTTTCCTGCCCTGTGAAAAATGTCACTATTTCAAAATGTTTCCTGTTTCATACCAGGAAGAACTTAAGCTCTCTCAAGTTTTTAATGAAAAACATGAGAAGAAGAGCTCATAAAGCACCTTCAGAACAACGCTTTTCCCATCCATGGCTAAACCACTTACCTACTCAGGTTATTTACTGTTGTAAGACAGTTCTGAAAGTTCTTCCAAATTTTCTGGAATTCTAAAACCTCTTAATACAGTTATAACCTATTTCTCTGAAGCCTCAACTTTTTTTTTTCTTTTTTTTGTAAGGAATCAAACTACCACCTAGAAATGTTACTACCAGCTTCTGTGATGTAGTAAATAATACTTCCTAGAACTAATATCAATTCTGTGCAATTCAAAGACTAAACAGCCTTAAAAGGTCTAAGGAAAGAGAACTACAACACTTATGAAATATTTTGCTGTGTTCACTAAACAGCTTTACAGATACCTCAAAGTTTTTCCACTTGTACTAAATACAGGGTTTCCAGCAAGAAGTAGAGAACATTGCAAAACATATTCCAAACTATATATAAAACCCTCTGTAACCAAGTGTCATGTTGTACAGAAAATGTTTACTTGATAAATACAGGTCTCCATGATTACAAAGGTAATAAACAACTCAGAGAAAAAGAAGGCTGCTTGTGTACAAGGAAGGGATTTTTATATCACAGTAAAAATTAACCCTACTTGGCTATTAGAAGCAACTGGAAACAAACAAATAGCATGTTGCACATGTTCAGTAGATCCTGTTTAGCTCCTATAAACCACTAAATCTGCTTTAACAAGCCTGACTGTTGGGCTTGACAGACATCAACATACTGCAACCAATGCAGCATGCTCCAGCCCAGGGCTGCAGGTGCCTGAAAGGTGCACAGTGGAAAATCCTGTAAAATCTGGGATTACCTGTGGTACCAGGCAACTGAACCAAGAGCAAGAGACTAACCCCAAACTGCTTTTTTCTCCCATCCCCACATTGCAACAGGCTAGTATGAGAAGACCAAATTGAGATTTCATGAAAAACCCTAATTTCTGTACTTCCTAAGGGCTTGAGTCAAGCATTCAGAACCCTGAATTTTCTTGTAAGTGAGTAACTAAGCACTTGAGAGCTGTTGTTTCAGCATTTGGATTTCACCCTGGTCTGTAAAGCAATTAAGACTTAACTAATCCATTTGGATAGGAAACAGAAGTAGAACTCCAGGAAAAACATGAGTTCTACACTAATGAGATATATTCCTATGTGAACACTCTACACCTCAGTGTGTTTGTTCTCATTTAAGAATGTTTTCTTTACGAAGACAATACTTACAGGCTAACCTGAAGAATGAGGTGTATTTTTAGGAACCACTAGACGGGTTTTGTCTGCGTCTATCACTGCCTTAAAGGAGTCTGACGACTTATTAATGATTAGCTAATTTAGTTGACACATTTACTTAGTGCGGAAAAGGTCCTTCAATAATTAAAACACACTTTTTTCTTCACACTAGGAAAACCCACAGTGATATGTAAAACTTCATGAATCCGGTTAAAAATACAGGAGATATATAATACTGCCTTAGGATCCACAGTAAGTTAGAGTATCCTGCAATCACAAAATACCAAGTCTGCCACGGTACTTACGTTTACAAGCTTCCCTTCTTTATTTAGTCATTAACATCAGAGAGGGCGTAAGGGAAAGGGAAGGAAATTGAAAAGGATGAAAAGAGAAGGAGATGAAAGAAAAGAAATAATCAGCATTTCCACTAGAAGTCACACTAGATTAATAATACACAGAAAACAGGAAAAGTAAGTACTGGTCATGCAGTACTAAAGTTAAAATTGTTAAAGAAAAAAATGCACTTGAACACAAACTTTAAAGAATTTAAGCTGAACCATTTCAAACATGGCAAATACTTGTCACAAACACGCTGGTGTGGTCTGGGACCATGGTATCACATTAGCCACAGTATGGAAGTACATACAAAACCCATCCACCATACTTAAGAGTAGAGATGGTTCAAAGAAAGGCACAATTAAAAAAAAAAAAAAAAAAGAAGCTGAGACTCAGCTTTGATAAATTTCAAGAGTTCATGGTTTTTCATTAAGAAAAAACCATCTAACCCTTCAGATGACATGACGCTGACTGAACTTTTCTCTAGTGATTCCTTTCAGGTGGGGAAAATAAGTGTGGTGATGAATCCCTAGTTAAAAACCAGTGCTCTTGCACTTTGACAAGTATGTGACTGCTTCAGGGAAGCGTTAGCCTACAGTTTTGGAGCATATTGCTGTCAG
Organism: Anseranas semipalmata; assembly: GCA_013399115.1. Classification (NCBI taxonomy): domain Eukaryota; kingdom Metazoa; phylum Chordata; class Aves; order Anseriformes; family Anseranatidae; genus Anseranas; species Anseranas semipalmata. The sequence continues at coordinate 436,473 of VXAA01006235.1, read as the reverse complement.
TTTTGCACCAGCTCATTTTCCAGAAAAAGAAAGGGGGAACTATTGCGGGAAATAAAACAAGAGCAACGATGCCAGTTATAAGCAAGTCAGGAAACACACCGACTCCCCTTTCACAACCGCCTATCATAACACAGGCCTTGCTAACACCAGCAAGGCAAATGAATTCTCAAAGAAATCAGCTATTAAAATCAAGCCTGTGCAACTTCCATCAACAAACATCTCTGTGTCTCAAGGATGCATCTATTCCTCTTCAACACTTCTAACAGAACACAGTAACTTATGATCATATTACAGTATCAAGTGGTTTCCTAGACCCTATGCAACATAATCATACATCTTTCAGAAAGATACTCAACATGCTTTTTTTTTTTCTACCGACAAAATTAGTACAGACAAAGCACTGAAGTCCACGCAACAGCAATTCTAGTACTGTTTGCTTATTTAGATGAAATGGAAACTAGCTTCATAGAACTCCAGTAAATGTGAGAAGAGTCAGCAGAAATTAAAAAAAGACAACACAAGACTCTGGAATGATGCAGACAGCTCTATTACTGCTTCATATGGAGGTGGGGGCACTGCACTGTGGAGTCAGGAGGCCTTCCCTGTGGAATAAGCTGTAGGTACATAACCAAGGATGCATTTTTTTTTTACATTGGCTTTTTCATACACTCAAGTTATAATTCAAATTTTACCAAGAAATTACAGATGATTTACTGCTTTTTTGCTTCTTTAGCAAACTGACAGCTTTGATTCTGTCACAGTAATGTACTTGCCAGTCAGTGCAGCAGAGTATTAGAAAATAAAACAAAGGCATTTCAGAAGGAAATTCTCAAGTCTACTTTTAGAAGCAGAGAGAAATGCAGGGAGAAAGACTCAGAACTTTCTTCTGAAAATAAAAGTCTTAAATTGAAATAATCTAATGTATGAAGTACTATTACTACTAATCATAGGTTACTTGTAAAACCTAGGTACTATTGGATGAGCGTGTAATGGGTGGAAATCTCCCTGTTGTATAGATGTGACATGATAAACTACTTGTTTTTAAAGCTTCTCTTTAAAAATACATACAATGTTGCTAAATTAATGCGACTAGAAAATTACTGTAAAGTTTTCACTAATGTAATTTACAGGACCTAGGAAAAAATATTCTAATTTACTTCATTTCTTTTTAACCAGCTACACTGAACTAAAGATAAAACCCAATTCAGCTTTCCACACTAACTTGCTCTTTGCTGAGCAGTATGCTTACGCTGATTTCCATATAATTTAGGCTTTCAACGGAAGCAATTCAGTTGTTATAGAGATTGCTCATATTTCTCAAAGTTAACAGTGACAGTGTTTGTCTTTTTTAATCTGCAGGCACTGTGAAGTAACAGAGAAACATGAACTGCTAGAAGTTGGGCTCCTTTGCCAGGATTTGAATGTTTAAACATTCTATGTTCCTTCACCCAAATGGCAGGGGAACTCGGGAGATCCTCCCTTTGGTTTTGGCTCACATTAAGGCCAAAATAAACAGCAACTCTTGATCAGTGTCTACATAGGTAGATATCTGTGCCCAAATCCCACGGGCAGGCTCCTGTGGAGACTCCTAAAGCCCAGAAAGCTGCCTGACTTTGTTTCTTTCACAGACATGTCATATGCAGACATAGAAGAGATGCAAGAACCAGTGCCTAGAACAGGAAGACTTCCCATTTCACAAGTGTCCTTCTGGAGGTATGTAACTAGCTGTTTACCAGGTCATTAAAGAGTTGGGGACTCGCTGAGAGAATGAATGGATGGCTTTTTTGTAACCCGTGTTACAAAGAAGGTTGGACAGGTCATTATAGTCAACCTGAGGAGGCTGCAAATTGAGCAAAAAAGAAAGAATCTCAACTCTGACACTCACCTTAAAAAAAAAAAAAGTGATGTTTCAAGCATTCCAATACCACCCATTACAACATCGCATATGGGCATTAACAGTGATGACCAACTAGATTTTCAAGGACTCAGAGTAACCTATTTTATAAAGCTTTTCCCCAGCTGTTTTGCTTAGTGCCCCAGCCTGGACCAGCCTACCACGGCTGAAGAACGGAGGCACAGTTAACAAAAACCAGCGCCTTTCCAGATCACCACGACCTGCTCTCCTCACTCCTGCAGGCTCTCACAGTTTGGACATCACCGTCTCACAACCTGAGAGACCCCCGAGGGGAAAGGCCTCACGGCGCCGCCAGTTGTCAAATGCCACACGGAGCGGCACCCGGGGACCATCACCAGCGGACGTAGGCGCAGGTCCGTAAACCAGCGCCGCACACCTTTAACCAAGCGCTGCGTTACGGGCGCACACCGATCCTCTTCTCACGCATCCCAAGGAAAACGCTCCGGGACCCGGCCGGAGCCCGCGGAAGGCGGCAGGAGCCCGGCACCCCGACGGGGCCGTCCCCCCCGCCGCCTCCTCCGCGGGGCTGCGCTCAGCCGACGGCAGCGGCGCCCGTGGTCGCCCGGGGAGGAGCAGGAAGCGAGCGCGGAGCTGCTCCGAGCCACCCCCCCCCGACACACCC
>VXAA01006235.1:342322-433663 GCA_013399115.1 Anseranas semipalmata | reverse complement strand
TGCCGGGAAATGGAGGCTTCGGCGGCCCCCGCGGCCTCCACAGCCTCCTCAGCCGGGCGGGCAGGGCGTCGTCGTGACGTGTCGTGACGTGTCGTGACGTCTTGTCCCGTGACGTCTCGTGACGTGACGTCCCCGTGACGTCCCCGTCGCAGCTCTGCCGGGGCGCCTTCCTCCTGCCATCTGCCAAGGATCCCCTCAAAACCCAATTCGGAAGGCGGCGGAGTGGCCGGGTCCGAGCAGCTTGCTGTCCGGACGCGTGAAGAGCACGGCTCTGTGGGGCCTTTGCTCTGCCTTCCTGGAGCTGCTTCGAGGCCCAGTGCGGTTTCTGGCATTTTGGGGACAGAAACACAACAACAGGGCAGGAGCAAAACCTGCCAGCCACAGCGCCGATGGAGCCGGCTTCCTGGGGTTTCGTCTCCTGCTGAAGGGCTGGGGGCTCGGTGTCCGGACGCCTTTGTTCCCCTCCTGCTGCACCTTCAGGCCTGGCCAAAGGGCCGCCGCTGGGCAGGGTCGGTGCCTGGCCTGCGGGTGGAATGGCCAAGCTCCGGCTCTCGCCAGCACCGCGTTGGCCTTCATCTCTGCTCTCATCTCATCCCAAGCTCTTCTCAACACCTGAAGCACTTCGATTGTCTCTTCTAATCGCGGTTGGAAATAGGATAGGCAAAACACTCCTCCCAGGATCGTAGCAGGGACAACTGCTGTAAAGCTGTTTCCTTGTTTGACTTGGCTAGAAGCAGCTAATTGTGTTCTCTGAGGATGTTCAGAAACGCTAAGAAGGTAATTGCGGCTACAATTAAATCGGTGACGAATCGCACGGACTTGGGCAGGGGCAAGATTTCATCCTAATGAGAATTCAGTGACATGTGTGACTTTGTCCAGGGGGGTGTATAACAGGTTCTTATCAACACTGTCAATCCTGCCAAAAAGATTATTTCATAGCTAATCACAGAGCATGGCATCAGTCTGCTTTTCTGATAAAGACCTTCTTAAAGGTGCAATTATCAAGACAAAACAGAAATGTCCAAACAAAAGGCTTCCATTATTACTGACTTTAAAAACATCCTTTTTTAACTTCACTCTGAGCTATGCAGGCAAATACTGCATTGCACCCATCTCCTTGCAAGTGGGTTGCACATTGTGAGCAAAGGACCAGCTTTTTCACTAGTGGTGTTTTTCAGTAAGTACTTAAAAGAACTGTGGTCTAGTTGGGATCTTCCATCACTAGGTTTACATTATGTATTTTTTTGTCAAAATTAGGTATATTTTTGTCAGAATATTTCAGGTTGTTGTTGTTTGGTTTTTGTTTGTTTGTTTGTTTACTTAAAATACAGGAGCACTATGGAAGGAGCATTTAATTTTTTTCCTAAGAATGGAAAGAGAAGTGTGGTGATTTAATTATTCTTTTTGTTATGTTTTTCTTTAAATTTTCAAACTGCAAAAAAAATGAGCACACGCTAATTAAAAAAATACTAGTGTATATTAATTTCACTTTAACTTGGAAAACATCCGGAAATCTGCTTCTCATATAGGTGATTGCATTTCATATTCACAGAACTGATCCAGGAAGCTAAATTTGAATTATAAAGAAGAATTAGTGCTGGGACTTATTTTAGCTTTCCGAAATGATTCTAGTTTCATATGCAGGTCCACATTAGAACAATTAAGACAAGAGAGAAGAATTAAAGAGAAGAATAAATTGATAGCTACTGGGAACTTTTTGCAATAGAGGCAGCCTACAGAGTGGTTAATGCTCTATCCACTTTTATGCTGTGTAGGATTTGAGGAACCATAGAATTACGAGGAAAAGCAGGAGCCAGTCTTCTGTGTGTGGCATGATACTAGGAGGCCACTGAGAGAACCTTCCCAGCGGACTGGGAGTACTGGGAGTGACAGAAGAGAGATGGGGGCATTTGGAGAATGCCTAACGGATACTGCTGTGGCATCAAGCCCACCACCCCCCAAAAATGAGCAAAAAATCTACTTTAATGTACTTTAATGCACAGCCTACATTCATATCTAGGTGTACAAGCTTTTTTTTTTTTTAAAGGGAATAGAGAAGCATAAAGTTTGTAACATGTGGTACTATTTTCTGTATGAAAATAGACCACGATAAAAATTATATTCTTTGTTCTTAAAGAAGTAAATTAGAAGTTTAGTTTCAGTCAGTTTTTTTCTGGGAATAAAAATGAAAGAGTATGAGAGGAAGAGGCTTTATACTTTCAGGATACACAGATACTTACCTCAGTTTGGCAATGGAGACATGCTGTAAATTCCCTACAGAATATGTGTTGAGAATTAGCTTCCAGCAATGGAATCCTAATGCAAAGCTATCAAAGGAGGAGCCTCCACAAAGTGCTGCATGGAGATACCAGAGGGTGTTGGTAAGCAGGTGATTAAAGGAGGACTGGTTCTGGCAGGCCTGGAACTGATGACCCAGTGCTCTGGCAAGGCAGAGGAAGACACTTGTGCTGAATACATTTCTTTAACACAGTACAGGAAGAGTCAAGGAACAAACAGAGATGACTGCAAGTCTTGTAATTGTCCCCGAGGCATGACAGCAGAACTACTGATAAGGACATGTGCGCTTCTCCAAAGGAATAAGACAATAAACTACTTGTGTCCTGATGGGGACAGTGGAGTTTCACCATCTGGGGAAGAATCATTTTGAGCAGCTGGACTTACTGTCTTGGATATAGAAAATGGCAGAAAGATCCTCTGTGTATTACTTAAAAAAAAAAAAAAAAAAGCAGACAGAGCAGACTAGGACATCTTCTTTTGACATTTCTGAAATATTTCAGCACCCATCACTTTTCATGAATAGCTTTAGAAACAAAAGTCTAGATTCACAGACCAGGAGGAGAAATTACCCCTGCTCTATCCAGTGCTTGGGTGGCTGGGATATTGACTGAGGATGTGGGAGAACCAGTTCACATCCCCGCTCTGCCTGAGGGGTTCCGAACCCACATCTTCACTTCTGGATGCTACAAAGTGGAAGTGCTCTTCCTTCATGAAGGAGGGGTGGCAGCAGTCTATATTTCCAGTCTTTCTCCCAAGGAAAGCCATGGAAGAAAAGTAACATAAAACCTTTCTGAAATGAGCAAATCAGCAGTGCTCTGCTTCCATCTCTATTTCAGTGGCATTTTTGACAATCAAGTCTTCTCAGCTTGTTCATCCCTTCTATCTTATAGTTGCTGGTTGTTTGAAAAGGAACAAAAAAAAATGACACAGCATCAAAGAGAAGAAACCTTTCTAGATAACACTCTTTCTCCAGTGTGATGACATCATCGTAAGAGTCTCTAATGCAATGTAATCTGCAAAAATATTACCAAAAGCATGTAATGATTTTAATGGAATATTGAGATACTGCGGTAATTTAAAAGGAATAAAAGGTTCCTTTGTTAGATATGGAACTGTTTTTGCTATGTGTACCCAGAGGGAAGACAAAGAGGCACCAACAGCATATTTGGTTTGAATTTAAGATTTTACTTATTAATTGTGGTGTCTTGTAAGCCATGGAAGGCAGGTAATTTGATTTAAAAAGTGGAAGTCACATCTCTGAATTTGCACTGAGGCAGTTATTAACAGGTAGTCCATTATTAAATTTCTCAAGACTACACACTTTAGTAATTTAGTAATTAGAATTACATAGTAATTAAAACTGCTACCCCATAACAATAATTTTTGAACTATAGATCTGGGATTCCATTCCTGGAGGTTGACGCCTCTAAAAGTAAGTTTACATCAGCAGTACCATTACTTAGTCCCCTGTCCTTTTTTAGTGGCAAAAATAGGCTTGTTAACAACTTCAGTTTCGATCTGAAGTCCCAATATTTACTGAAATAAAATTTTGCTTCTGGAAAACAGAGGGTTCTTCTATTGAAGGACCAATTAAAGTTGCTCCTCAAGTAGCTGGAGACACCCAACTTAGAGAAGGCAGCTGAAAAATCCGTCACATCTGCAGTCTCGTTATGGAGTCTAATTATGTATTCTCAAGGCCACTAGAATTAGATACTGGTAGGAGATTTTATTTATTGAAATCACATCTTTTGCTTGTTAGCTTGTGTTGCAATAAAGCAGGAGTAATTTTAACAGTAGCCAGCATTTCTGATAAACAGTGCATTGACTGGCTCCATTCTGGTCAGCAGATACCAACTGTGTCTATCCATGGAAGGTAGCTGTTTCTTTCGATACAGGAAGGAAGAAGTTAAGAATGCTTTAATAACTTCAGTCTGTCACTTGTTTAATATTAAAGTGGGAATTAAATAATGTGGAAATACTGAAATGTTTACTGAAAATGCAGCTAAGTACTTTATACCTCAGTTATTTTCAATTTTATGTATAGTATAGAAAGGAAAATGATCGTTTAATATTGAGAATAGACTATGCGTTTTTCGAATAAAAGCTGTGCTTTGTTGTACAACTTCTTTGCAACATAAGCATTGCAGACATACGTAATACTCTATTAAAAAGATCATTAAATACAAACATAACTTATTGAGTAGTAATCTCAAATTCCTTTAAAAATCTGTTTTTTTTTTTCATTGATTTTAGTCTGAGCACATTCTCCTATTATTTGGAATGTATAAATTATTAAATGAAGAGAGTCAATACAACGATTGCTTTAACAAAGACTACTAGCTACTCTTTGTAGACTGAGTTTCTTCTTAGCTGATTTCTTGCTGCCATAAAAGATTGACTCATAAAATCACTTTGATTTAGCAAGAGATGTCAAAACATCAAGCAGGTCTAACTGGTTTTCTTCCGATGTCAGTCAAAATAGCATGTGGTTTTAGCACTGATTCATGTTTCTGTCAGCTGTTATGCATAAACTTGCTGAGTAATCAATTCTAACACAGTGACTTTAAGAAAAGTCAGAGCTAGTAGGAAAGCTTTTATGTTTGGTTATTTCTGTATCTAGGGAACCTGATAGCATTAAGGATGTTCTCAGTTCCCAGCATTCAAATTCAGATCTTCCCGTATGGGTCAGGTATGTACAATTCCAGTGCAGTTCAACAGCAATGTAGCTGTACCTTAGGTCATTTTGAACTTGGGAAATACTGCAGTATGCCTGTAATCTTGTATTGCAGGTGTGATAGCCTGACTCATAAACTAAGATGAACTCACTGTCTGATGGGAGTTGCAGGTGCTAAAAAGCACCTGGAGAAAGACTAAGCTGTGTGTGAATTTCTGAGACAGGAAAAAACATCTATGAAGAAAAATCTGTTTCTGTGATGCTGTGGATAGATCAGGGTATGCTGCGGCATTTCACTTTTCTCTTTCTTTCCCCTCCTAGGTCCTGAGGCGGTGTGTGAGAAGATATTTTGGGTATCATTAGATGTATATCTAATATCATTCACCTATAAAGGAAATACATCTCTTGTATGCGTAAACTATTCTTGTCTATCCCAAAGATGGCCAAACTCCTTTTTATCTCTTCTGTCTCTTGAATACTGTCACGTGGTTTATTTGGGCCTTTACTGAAGTTCAAGTCAAGTTTTCAGAAGGTGAGAGAACAACAACGAACTCTATTTATAGAACATCAAACAGCTCTATCTTCAGGATGATATATTGCAGGCAGTATAAAATACTTCAGGAAGAGCAAGGAATGCCAAAGCTCGTACCCTGTACACACAGTATTCAGCTTGTATGTAGTTCATGTTTTAGGGTAGGATACGTCTGGCCTCAGTGACACTAATGTCTAAGGTGTTATCAATGAAATCAAAAGGGTTAGTACTTTCTTAATTGGAAAGGATCAGGACTTAGGAGCCTAAAGAACAATGGTAGGACAAATGAAACCACAAGTAAAAATGCTGTTTCAGATTTTTTGGCAGTGAGTACATGAAGGCTCACAATAGTTTTCCCATATAAGCACCACAAAGAAAGATTATCTAGTTAGAGGAATGATTTCTCTTTTCTTCTCCAGAACATCTAATAAAACAACTGTGACACAAATACCATGAAGTGAGCATTCTCCACACTAGTTTTATTTATTTATTTATTTATTTTGTAATTTTTTCTCCTATTGTTATAGATTAAGAACAATCTGATAGCAGCTGCCCTGAGGTATGAACAAGACGACAATCTGCAAAAACAGTAGTTCTGGAATGCTTATTTAAAGATATGTAGAGTTGTGATAAAATCAAATAACTGTTTCAATTTGTTGAGCATGCACTAATAAACTATTATATTCAAAAACTAGGAAATAGAACAGAAAGGTACTATAGCAGTTAATGGAAACATACATTTCATACTGATGTTCACATTTTAGTTAAGACAAAGTCTTTCAGATTTCTTGCTAATAAAAAATTTTATAACCTCTCTCTACATGTAAGGGTGTTCTTTGACATTAACCATCTTTTTAACTCCTAGAAAAACTTTATTAAGATTCCATTGTTCAGTGCTGTAATAATGGTTGGAATCTCCAGTGTTGTTAAAATAATGAATTCTCACACATTGAAAACACTTCAAAATAATTTAAAATGTGTGTTCGAACTACGTATAAATCATTACATTAAATGCGGGTTAAAAAATAGAATTTTCAAATAGCAAGGAAGTACATATGTATCTTCAAAAGCTCCTTCTTTCAATTCCTGTTGGACTTTCATGTAGTTGGGACCACAGCATCATCTATTCCTTAGCCTCACATGAGACCAGGGGTTGTGATGCCGAGCTTTGCTCTGCAAACTGTGGGAAGTACAGACTTTTTCCTGCAGACTCCTAGATGAGGTACCTCACAGCCTGTTCACAACAGTCAGCTGTCTTGCATTTCCCACTGCTGGACGGGGACTTGCTATTCTCTCTTGCTTTCCTTCCTCCAGCAGGTCCCAGGTGGCCTGTAACCTCCCATGGTGTTCTTCTTGTGGGCCCCCTGTGTCAGCCCTCCGTCCTTGCTCTTCAACACCCTCAGCTTCCTGCAAGCCCCCAGTCTTACTTCTGCTACCCGCTCCCATCTTATTTTACTGCTACCTGGGATTTCCACAACTCCCATCACTTTCTCCCTGGGCACAACTTTAGTCTTACTAAAAGCAGTGGAGGGCAGCACCTGTGCAGAAGTGCAGCCTTGCACCCATGCAGAGAAACACGGTGGTGAATCATCTGCTGTGAACCCATGTGCCCAAAATGGAAGATGGCAGCCATTTTGATGAAAGAGCAAACATGTAAGGTAGTCTGAGGAAAGGCTGCCATCTGCCTCACGGTAGGGCTCAAACTGCTGCAGTCAGCAGTCAGAGCTGACTGCTGAACATGAGCACGGCTCATTTATCTGGGGAGGATGGAGAAATGTGGAAATGCAGGCTGAGAGAAACTTTTTGCAGACTGTGGAGGAGACACGTGCCTGCACACACTTCAAGTAGTGACCACATAGTATAAATCTTTGGAGTCTGAGACACTGAGCGGTGTAGTGATTTCTCCAAGGGCAGCTTCCAAACGTTTCAGAGCATGACCGTAATCTTGCTGGCATCGTCACAGGAAGCACTTCCAAGTCGCATGGCAGTCTACAACTTCATCTGGCTTTGAAAGAATCTCAGTTATATGCTATAAACAGCACAATACTTACAACCACAAAGTATTTTTCTGCCCCTACAGGTGCCATGTCTTTTTCATTTATTAAAAAGAAGAAGTGGGGGAGAGGGAGAATTAACTGAAAATACTTGATTTCTTCAAAGTCATGGTTGTCAAGTATAACCTGTGCACCTACAGAAAATGTAGTTATGCTTTTCAGCAGCTAAATTTTGCTAGAGAACAGGTTTTAAAGTGCTCATATTTGCTGTTTTGATTCGTTTCTTGAAACACATTGCATGGAAATCTTTGTCAGACATGTTTTCAAACTGGTACAGATAGTCCTTATAAATATTGATGGCTTCATTAGAGAAAATTGATACTAAGACTGTTTTTATAATAAAAATACATATTTGGGCTACTAACTTTTCTGTACTGGTCACCAAGAAAAAGACATAATTTTGGAAACCATATGACAGCATGCTACAAAATAGGGAAGATGGTTTGACAGTACACTGTAATGTAAGGAGGACGTGAGAACCAGGGATAGAACTTCTGGTTGCTGGAATGTAAAAGGTGGATTTTGCTGAATGGCTCCTGTGAATCCAAATGAATGGCTGCCAGCTCCTGGATCATATACTCGGTAGGTACGTAATTTCATATTATAAAGTTTAATATTTGCCTCTTGTGGAGCCCAATGAGATCAGCAAAATGCAGCATGAGCCTTATCACAGGGCCTAACAGGTACTTGAAGCATTCATGTCCTTGATTTTTCAGATGCTAGAATGGTCTCCTGAAGGCTTTTCTACATAAATAGAAACAGCCTTTTCTCAGAAGACAGAGAAATAATTCTGAAGCATCAAAAAAAGTAATTGTGGCCAATTTTCTTACATAACTCATGACCTTTCAAGCTCTATTTGTACTCGTAAAGGTGAATTTTATCCATCATTACTTAAAGGTCCCTGAACCAGTAGTAAAATCATGACCAAAAATGCATTTTTAAAATAATTTTGAAGCCTGCTTTTTTTTTTTTTTTCTTGTTCTGATGAATACTAAAACTTGTGTGGAAAGGTAGGAAGAAATCTTTAGTTTAAAAGTATTTCAGTTTATACTTCCCTCTTTGGTAAAAGGTTGCCTCCGTTCTTTTGCCGTCCAGGCTGAAGTCGAAAGACCCATAGATAAATAGAAAGATCTAGCTGATCTTACTATTGCTGGAAGGTTGTCTATGTGTGTATTTATTTTTACATGATTCACTTTTTCAAAAGAAGTTGCCTGTAAACCTAACTGGATAGGACAAACAGAATTCTGTCAGTCCATGAAGGCTCATTTATGAGACAAGCGGCCCAAATGAAACAATGTGGAATAAATACTTTGACTTTGTTGATGGTGTGGACACTGATTATATTTAAATATGTTTAGCAAGTAACTCGTGGGAGCACTCAGAATTTCACCCTATTCCCAGATCCAGTACAAAGTATCCTATGAATCCTTCTTAGCCTGGAGAAGAGGAGGCTCAGGGGTGACCTTATCGCTCTCTACAGGTACCTAAAAGGAGGCTGTAGCGAGGTGGGGATTGGTCTCTTCTCCCACATGTCCGGTGATAGGATGAGGGGGAACGGGCTAAAGTTGCGCCAGGAGAGGTTTGATATTAGGAAAAACTTCTTTACTGAAAGGGTTGTTAGACATTGGAACAGGCTGCCCAGGGAAGTGGTTGCGTCACCATCCCTGGAGGTATTCAAAAGCCGTTTAGATGTAGAGCTTAGTGACATGGTTTAGTGGAGGGCTTGTTAGTGTTAGGTCATAGGTTGGACTAGGTGATCTTGAAGGTCTCTTCCAACCTAAGTGATTCTGTGATTCTTGACAGATTTTTTTCACACTACCCAGGAATCTCATCTATTGACATTGCTTAAGATGCCTAGGATTACCTGGGATCTTCATGTGTTCTTGTTCGTGTCTTATGCATGATGGTATTTCTTAACTTTAGTTTGTAATTTGTGGCAGCCCCGCAGTTGCTGCCACAGCTGAACTAGCCTTACAATGGAGACAGAAACATCTGAACAAGGGACACACGTCCAGCTGTGAACAGCAGCTTCTGTAGCTACCCCAGCTTAACATGCCAGAGCCCTAAGAGAGGAATAAACGTCCACAAAAAGAGAGAAGACAAATGGCTATTGTACTTTAAATTCACACCTGGCTTGTTTTGCAATAGCTTCTTCATATAGATGAACATGAGTGGGACCCTGGCCAATTTTCTTTCACTGAGGAAGGAACCTTTTGCTCCCGGGGATAGAATGGGTCTGTCTACATTAGTGGTCAAGAGCACTACATAAATGTTTCTATGATGTGAATCTCCCTTGCCTGTGAGTCTTCTGTGCTTGATGTTCTTTAAGTTACATCACTTAAGGCCTTTGGAGGACAGGAACTGGATTTCTTCCTGAGGAAGTTTAACTGGAAATTGCACACCAGTGATTTTTCTAACACATCCCAAAGGTAATTGGAACGTGTGATCTTTGGGCTGTTGAGAAAGAATACAGAGGTTGATCCTGTTATTATTTTGAATTGTGCTCCAGAATAATTTCCTCTTTTATCTTGAATAAAAGAAATACTAACACAAAGGTGAGCTTTTAAAGCTCTCCATTGCTGAGACTTCTATAGAAGTGCTAGGGTTTCTTTTTTGCAATTTGAGAAACTTGATGAGGTTTTTGAAACTGTAAAGAGAAGGACTTTCCAAAATGCCTGTGTTATTGGTATGGTGTAAGAGACTTCTAAAAGAGCTACCTAAACCTCAGTGAGTCATTTTTTATGGGAATTTAATTTTAAATAAATTATATTTTACATTCTCTCTACTCTAGGGTATATGCTCAGTCATTATAATACTGATGTTTCAACTTACCAAGCCATCTGTAAATGTTTTGGAGACTCCTCTTCCTGTAGAACCTGGCACCAAAATGAAGGCAACAAGCAAATGCCTGTAGTCTGAAGTCTTCTTTTGCTATTGGGGATTACTGAATTCACACGTGCTTGCTGGGTCTCAGAGATGACTGGCGTAAGCAGCTATCACTTCTGACAGCAAATACTTATCAGGTCTAAATTTGAATCTCTCCTACTCAGTGGCAAGGCTTGGGTCAATATGCTTAGTAAGTGGTTTGTGATCACTATTACTCTGCTTATATTCTTTTTACAATAGTTTTACAAACAGTCAGTTGGCTCCAAACCAATGTAATCTGTCTTTCCTCTAATACAAAAACAGTAATGGCCATTAGATCGTATGTTGACACCTGGTGTGTAAACATGCAAATCTAGCTTGATAAATGGGCGAAATAGCAGCGTAGTTTTGGAACTGGCTGTAATTCTGGCTGTAGGTATAGTAGTCAGTGTACTCAGAGGAAGTATTTTCTCACTTTAGTCCTTCACTGTTTCTTGTGTGATTTTATAATTTCACAGAAGTAGAAGTCTGATGTAAATTTCTTTCTAAACATACACTTGCTGAGTTCTTAAATAACGAGACTGGAACAGATTGAAACCAGAAGAAATTTGTAAACTGAATAAAACCGAAAATAAAGAACCCGTTTTGCAATCTTATATAGAAATTAATTGGCACGATACAACATTTTTTGTCATTTGTGGAATTGTTTTCAGTGTGATCATAACTGCTATATGAACAATTCCCAAACCTCAAAATGTGCATCACAGCCAATGTGCAAGACTCCACATTCAGGATCATATGGTGGTGAGAACGATGTATAGGAGGTATTCAATGGTACTGTGGCCCCTACCTGGCTCCACCACCTCTTCTGCTGGCACAGCAAACAGAGCTTGCCCAGCTCTGTCTAGCATGTAGGTTATCGGTGTGGAATGGTAGCACTGTGCTGTAAATTAATGAAATTTGGACACCAATGCAAAGAAACGTGAGACAAAGACCCATTAAGTGAATGTCACACACGATCTAGAAAATCTGACAGGTCTGTGGATAAATTGAGGCTCAGAGATAGAGCTGGATTAGGGCAGACTGGGCTCTAGGTACATTATAGCCCTAGATCAAGTGCAATTCCCCTCTTCAGAATGGTCCTTTGGGGTTATTTCTAGGCAAAAAATCAATTCATTAATGTTACCTGGTTCAGACTTTAAATAATTTCTTAACAAAGAGCAAGACTGTATTTTAAATGATATATTCTTGAAGAACATAAGATGTTGATAGAAATGCATCACCTCACACCACATGTAAACTGGCCTGTAGCAACTGTGCCTTAAGCTAGTCCTGATCAGAGTATCAATTTTAAGAAAGGAGATTTCTTTAAAAGCATTCAAAGGGGAATTTGGTCCAGCTACATCACTTTTTTTTTTTAACTCAGGAGAATTGAGACATCTGTTTCTTGTCAAGTCACACACTTTGTGTAGTCACTTGTGCACAGTTTACATGCTAAGGAAAAAAATGACCCTTTGCATCATATGGGGTGTTAGACCCACTCTCTCAGAGGACTGTTTATTGAAGTCCTCAAGTTCCTCTTGCTAGCTGGTTTTCATGTAGAGATGAAGCAAAGATACTTGTCTTTCAGCCACTCTGTCACAGGGTAGTCTCTACTGTAGTGCCACAGAGATCCTGTAATTCCCAGGAGACCCTGCAAAATGTTGAGCCAGCCCTTACCATTTTTGAATAGTTGAGAAAAAGGCTACTGCCTGCTGGGAAACCCTTAAGGCAGAGTAAGGTAATGAAGAACTGGACCATAAGTCAGTTTTTTGTTCTTCACAGAATCGCAGAATGGTTGAGGTTGGAAGGGACCTCTGGCGGTCATCTGGTTCAACACCCCAGCTTAAACAGGGACACCTAGAGCCACTTGCCCAGGAAAATGTCCAGTTGTGTTTTGAATATCTCAACCAATGGAGATTCCACAACCTCCTCTTGGCAACCTGTTCCATTGCTCAGTCATCTGCACAGTAAAAAAGTATTTCCTGACATTCAGACAGAACGTCCTGTGTTCCAGTTTGTACCCATTGCCTCTTGCTCTGTCACTGGGCACCACTGGAAAGAACCTGGCTCCATCCTCGTTGCACCCTCCCTTCAGATATTTATATACGTTGATGAGATTCCCCCTGAACTTCCTCTTTTCTGGGCTGAACAGTCCCAGCTCTCTCAGCCTTTCCTCATAGGAGAGGTGCTCCTGTCCCTTCATCATCTTTGTGGCCCTTCACTAGACTCTCTGCAGTANCAAGTGCAGAGTACAATGCTATATGGGCTGCTGCAGGGAAAGTTAACTCTATCCCAGCCAGACCCAATACAACATGCGACCTCTCCAGTCATGAGTAGAGGGGAAGGATCACCTCCCTCAACCTGCGGGCAACACTTTGCCAAGTGCAGCCAAAAATGCCATTAGCCTTCCTTGCAACAAGGGTACATTGTTGGCTCATGCTCAACTTGGTGTCCACCAGAACCCCAGGTCCTTTTCTGCCAAGCTGCTACTGTATGGTTCCTGGCTCCCAATTCAATATTTTAATTGCAAAATAATACTTCCTAATTGAAGGCTGCATACCTTGAAAAGGTAACTTTAGCCAAATACTGATTTTTTTTTAATTAAGTTTTGTTACACATGATGGTACGTGATCTAATGAATCACAGAAAAAAAGCAAAAATTATAACTTACACTAAATATCTGTCTTCTAGATTTCACCAGATTGATTTTAAGTCTATAGGCTAAGTAAAGATAGTATCTATGAGAGTGCTGTTTCACAAAGATTGTGTGATTTATAATACTGAAACTGAATTGTAGTATTTGCAAATTTCCTGCAAGCAAAAAGTGTAGAATGAACCAATTACCAGTAAATGGGAAGTGACAAAGTTAATGCAGCACTTAGAGTCAGAAAACATAACAGAGAAATATAACATTGCTCTAAAGCTCACAATGTGTTTAAAATAACAAGAGATAATACAAGCATGGTCTGCAATCAGAAAAAGAGAGAACTGTAAACTGATTTTAAATATGCTCTAAGAATTTAAGAAATAGAAACTGAGAGGAGGAAAGGGGAACATTCCCCCGAGAGGGGAAATGTTAGGAACATTTTAATCCAAGCAGCCAGTTACGTGATCAATTAGACAACATAGCAAGGGCAAACAGATCAATGGTTCTATCTTCAAATGAAAACAAATGTGCTTACTTACCAACATTTGCATCTTTGTTTAGGATAAGCACAACCTCCGTTCATATTGGTCAAAATCCAAAGTCTTGTTAATGTTGCCTCTTTTTTCCCTAAACAATTACGTCTGCATTCACTTGTTTTCTCCTTACCTGACCTTGTATAGAGACTGGATGTCAGAAAAGAGTCAACAGTTGACACCATACAGCTCTCCTCAGAACATCTTACAGTAGGAGATTCACTCAGAGAACTCACCCTCCTTCACCCTGAAGTCACAGATTCAAATCTATCCTAATTGGAATTAAATATAATTAATTTCTCAAGACTGCTCTTCAGTAGCTTCTTATCTGGCAGGGACAGTTCCTGATGGACAAGTGCCTATGTATCAGCTCAATCGCTAACAGCATCTGCAGATTATTTTAGGAGTGGAAGGAGCCACCACATCTACTAGGACTAATCCATCACAGTCACAGGAAATCCTGTGATACATCTGTACTTCAGGAGATTCTGCAAATAGTCTTACTTCATGTGCAACAGTAAAAGTTTGCCGCACTTGAAATAAAACGGAACTAGGCTTGAAGTAGAAGGTCAGAAAGCATAAGAAAGGATCAGACTTCTTAGGAAGTATGGTTTCAGCATGGAATAGAAGTACCTCTTGCATTATCAAAGGGCTTTATTCTCTAAAATAAAGGAGTAAGACCTCAGGAAAGGGGAATTGCACTGCCACTTCCTGAGCCATTTCTGGAATGTGGTCAGATAGGATCCATTCTCAGGGTATGAACCTGGAAGCTTCCACCAACCTTACATTTCATATTAAGTCACCTGGTTCTTTTTCTGGTAAATTCCCCAGGAAAAACTCTCAGTCATAAAGCCTGTGCAATGTAGAGGTCTTTTTAGCCTTGAGCTGTGCAAAGCAGGCTTGAGCTGTGTGAAGCAGGTATAAAATATTCTCCTTCTGCCTGGTGTACAAGTAGGCAGTAACACACTGTATTCAATAAAGACAAGAAAAAAAAACAGGTATGTTGCTCCCAGGCTTGAGAAATCTTGGGAATGCTTCTTAAATTATACTTATTGTGAAACAGAACTTGTTTCAGAAACAGTAGCTGGTATGATTGGTGATTATGATGATATACCCTACAATACATTAACCCCCCCCTCAGAATCGAAGTATTGGGCCATTATTTTACCCCAGGGAAGAAAACCAGCTGGAGCCACAGCTGCAGTGGCAGCAGATGTCACATCCATAATGCTCATTGCCTTTAGGTGTAAGACCTATGAAAAAAAAAATCTATGTACGTGGAGAAGCAAGACAGTAGTGTAGTGCTGTCTGAGCTACAGAGACTAGCTTTTAGTGTCCATAGCTGAAGGCCATATTAAATGCAATTCAACTTTCTGGGACAAAATCATTGGTTCTGCAAAACACAAGTGAAAATTTCAAAAAAAAATCTTCATTTCAAGATTCTGTTTTCCTATTAGTCTGGAAGAGCATAAACAGCATTCTTTGGGTATATAGCACTGTGAAAATGCATGCCACTCTAAGTGTAAAATGCTGTCAATGCCTCAGTGCTTGCATACAATTGCAATATATAGTCACTGGACAAAAATAAGCTTATTGCAAAATCATCATCAAACTCTGTTTTCTGCTCCCCACATGAAAAAGGCTGCCTTTGTTTAATCCTTAGCTCTGGTTTGCAAGTTAGAAGTCACAAGGAAAACCACATTTTTTTGGTGTGGAACTTACCTGGCAGAGAAGTGCAAGAACACATATCATAAATTTTCTTGCTGGAAGTATGTGGGTGTAAAGGTTAATAGCATGCAACGGCACTCTGAGTTCTGGGAAGAAAGGTCTGAGACAGCTTACTGCAATTCTGAGCAGCTGTGGGGTGTGAGTACTGGCATTCCCTCAACCTGCTTTCATATCTCTGGGTTTTTAGCTGCTTTGCAGACTCGAAGTTCCAGTGATCGTTGTCCTCAGCTGTCCTTAGCTTTATGTCTTATTGACAAAACTGCTAGGAAGAAGCCAGGCTCCCTTTTTCTGTCCGCAGTCATATGGCCCAGGTCAGGGCTCAGAAGGCAAATCCGCCCGGCACTGACAGGAGCAGTATGCAGAGAGTTCATCACTCGCTGTGAGTCACCCGCCCAAGCTGCCAGAGAGAAAAAGATCTTTTGTATTTTCTTCCTGCTCCTGGCTCTTGTTACTGTTGGGAGACAGGAAAAACAAGGCATCCTTTGACTCTTTTTATTTTTAGATGTGTTTTCTCCTCTTCTGTTATTCTGTATTTGTCATCTAAAAAGCACTGGGATGCAACTGACTTTCCTGCTAATTTCACACAGTGTTGAGTGAAAGGAACCTGTGCTCATCACCTACCCCATCTCCTGCTTCAAGCAGAACTCTTGCTGATACTAAATGAGACCAGCCATGGCTTTGTCTAGCCTAGTCTGGAAAACTTCTGGGGATGAAAGTCACATAACCTCTCAGTAGTAACTGCAAGGTAACACAAATACGAACAAGAGCTGACTGTAGGCTTTCTTTTTTCACAAGTTTGCTGCTTGGTAGGATTGCAATCAGCAGAAGAGAGACTGGGTAAACTGTCTTTCAAATTTGAAGCCAATTTTGCAGCAGTTAACCTTGTTGATCAAAATAAATCATGCTGTAGTGTTGCATGGTTTTTGTTTTATGTAGGTGATTTCCATGGAGCATCAACTTTTAGAGTGATATCAACTAAGAATCTCATTGTACTCTGCTTCATGCAGAAGTTTCTAGAGGTCTTGAGTGCAGAGATATAATTTAAAATGTAACTTCAGCATACTCCCATGTTCTGAACTAAATAGCTTAGAACGAGACCTTACCACGGAGAAAAAATGCCCACTTGCTACCAACAAAGAGTTTTCCAACTTTCAGGGGATATTCGAGGGGAAAATGGAGATTGTAGAGAAATGCTTCAGAGAGGTGTTTCAAATGGAAAGGCGCTAGAGCAGATCTGATTATAACAAAGCAGCAACTCTTGGTTCCACCCTCAGGTTTAATGAGTGGTAGACATACACCAAGTATGTACACTTACCTTTCTGTGATAGGGCTGGAGCCTCTGGCCCAGTTTTTTATCTTCTCAATTTCCTCTCAACCCACAGCAAAGGTTTTTTGAGAAGTCATTATAATAGGACCGGTGTGAGGTGGGAGTAAATGTGCTTATTTGCAGTATGACTAGGGAGGATGGAGTTAGGAAAGTAGAGGAATATTCTGTTGGATTGTCTGAATTCTCAAAATTCTGGGTAAGGGCTCACTGAGACAGTTATTTTTATTTAAGGCCAGTTTGCTAATCATAAGATTTAAAATGCAGTAATGCAGAGAAAGACCTGAGGGTGATGGACAAATGAGACAGGAGTTCACAATGTGATGAAGTTGCAAAAAATAAGTACTGTACCAGATATATATATGAACAGGGTATGACTTTTCAGGACAGGAAAATAATTCTGTTTCATGCAGCTTTGCTTACACTTGGGAATACTGTGTCCAGGTTTAAAAATATTTTGAAAATTTGATGGAATCCTAGACAGCTGACAGCAATCCTAAGGTTTTAGGAAATCATTCCTGTGGAGGTAACAAAGGAATTTAAGTCCAGAAGGAAAAAAATGAGGCTACGAGCAACTCTGTAGCCTGGAATAACCTATGTTATTTCAGTCATATGAGACAATTGCTCGTATAAAGGAAAGGGCATGTCCTGAAATCAAAATAACTGCCTTACCATTTCGTTCTAAATGAGGAAAACTGTCAGACTTATCAAAATCAGAATGGTGGTAGGCACTAGACTCCCCTATATCAGCTGTCTGCCAGCATGTCTTAAAAGTACAAGTTACTCTGTCTTTTCCAGAATTTTACCACAAGTTACTTCTTCTGTAAATGAAAAATATGTTTCTTTCTGTGTATAGCCATGCACAGACATATCAGTATATCAGTCACGAATATTTGTGATTTATCTAAAAAGTTGGGCCTAGAAACAAGTGTTAGTAGACTGGTAGGTTACTATGGACCAACTATGCTAGTGCAAGGTATCTGGTCATTCACTTAGTTTGGTAAGATGTGAATGTACTGGAATAAAAACAGGCAAACAGCTGATGATGTAATTAGGAGTTGCTAAAATGGATGTATCTACTAACTGCCATTGCAAGCAGCTTCAAAGTTTTCACAAGCCACTTGTTTACAGTGCTTGTAGTGCATAAAATTGTTGGATTTGTCAATAGTGTGAGCAAAAAAAAAAAAAAGCATAATTATTTTATGTAAGTATGTGTATGAATTATATAATCTCTATATTTGTCCAACTGCTTTGCAACTACATTACAAGTTTGGGAAAAGCAGACTCTTATCTAGCCTGATCTCTGTCCTTGGATGTTACATCTCTAACTTGTCTTCTGTAGATAGCAACATCTTGGATGTCAAATACCAACAGGATGTTAGGTACGTTTTGATCCTGTTTTAATGCATGAGTAGAGGCTGTGTGGCTAATACCAAGAAAAATTTACGTTCTTTAAATTGCTTGATATCATAACCCAAGTTTGCTTCAAACCAGGAGGAGACAAAATGGCTGAAAGAGTTGATAACTGATAGTAAAACCTTTTGCTTCTAGGGATAAGTAGTTACTAAATAATTATCTTTTATTAAATATCCAATGTCAAAATTAAAAAACAATATTTTACAGGTCTCTACATGAGAGAAGCAGCATGTTTCTACAAAGCTGAAACAAAGTTGAAAAGCTGAACAAATTTTCAGTATCTGACTGCTCCTTCTGAGAGTGTATTTTTTCCTAGAAAATAAATATTTATGAACATGATCGTAAACTTTCTTCTATATTTTTTTTGTAGAGAGAAGCAACATTAAGTTAGGTTAGATGTATTTGAGCTTTATTTCCATCCTTTTCCCAGCATTTCATCTGTTGCACACAAGGTACAATAAAGCCAGGGATAATGTCATGACATCCATTTCTAGGGATGTGAGTGGGAGCTTGCAAAAAGTGAAGAGTGTTGCTGCTGTTCAGTGTTTTGTGCCCTTGAGGTGGCTTTCTATCTCTGCTGATGAGTCCCAGACAGTGGGGCCTTTTATAATGCAAGTTGGGTTGTTCTCCTGACTTCTTCAGTGCTGTCACAAATACATCTCATCAAGTACAGAAATTTCCATGAACACATGTGACCTGTCCTACCTTCACAGTCCTACTTCTCTCTGCAAATATAATATTATGTTCAAGATCACCTTCTTTTTCTATAAGGCCCTCAAAGACATTTTATGGTATGCTTCTGGGTTAAGACAGCAGCTGTCATCTCAGGCACAATGAATCTGACTACCACAACTGAAGAGTCAGAGTGTGAAGCAGAACTTTCCTGGAGACTGATTCAGGATCACTTCTGATCTCAGTGCCAGGTATAGAGGAACTCGAGGCCTGCCTGCGTGTATAAAAGCTCACATACTTGATGATGAATGAACACATACGCAACTTTTATTCTTTCTCAGGTAAAGCAGGATGGGCTCTGTACATGACAGATGCTTTTTTTTTTTTTTGTCTTGCTGTGTTATGATTTGAAAGCATTCATTGTGTGGCATGAAAAATGTCATAGAAAACTGAATAGTGCTGCATAGCTAGGGCTACCATTAATGCAAACTATTTTTTTCAAAGGCCCGGTACAGGCCTGCAGAAAAGGTTTTATACATACATCCGTATAAAGATCTTCTATATATGTAGATGTATTTTTCCCTTTTCAGTGTTTGTATCGAGAGAGAGAAGACCTTATGAGATCCCTGTGCCCTGGAAGGCCAATTCACATCAGTACTGCAAGGTTCTATTTTTTTTGTTTGGTGCCTTTTCATATGTATTTTTTCTGAACATTAGCCTACTAGTAATTTGTTGTCCTTTGACACAAATGGTTTGCCAATAATTGGAGCTTCTTCTGGCTTCTCCCTGTCAATAGCAAAATTTGGTCTTCCTTGGGCGCTTACTATTTGTAACTTTGTCTGCTTAATTCCTGTAACACAGTGTAGAAATAGGCTCCCGTGACCAGCTTTTTAACTTATGATAGCCAAGTCTGACTTTCCCACTGGTCCTGCACAACAGCAAGGCTTTTATCTGCCTGGTATCAGTACAATTTGTGACATTTGCTGGGTTGCTTTTAGCCCTTTCAGTTCTCTCAGCCTCCAGTAACAGAGCTAAAAACATACATACCTCAGCCCATGGCCTTGCAATCAAATGAGGAATCAGAGAAGCCTATTGACCTAACTGGCTTAACTGCTTACTGTACTGGCTTTAACCTTGGGCAGGAGTTTCTGTTTCAGGTGTCATCACACATGGGAACAGTTAATTACTCCTTCCTTCTGTCTGAATGAGAGGTACTTACCAGACCTGTGTGAGTAATGGATTTTGTTGTGGGGCAAGCATAAAAATCAGATGTAAAATTGTTTGGATTTATTCCACATTAAATGTATCATTCTGACTTGAAATGAAAATTTAATTTTGGAATGGAACGTGTTTTAATTTAAAAAGCATTAAAATTGTTCACTTAATTCAATCTGATTGTAATTCCTTCCATATTTGTCTTTGCTCAGCACAATTTCTGATCTCTAAAAATGTCTTCCACCACTAGTGTTCAATATATCCATTTACTTTAACTGTACTGGTAAATTAGTGGCAACCTTTTTTATTAAGACTAAAAGTAGACTTTGGGGGATCATAGCTTGTAAGTGTCTTTTTCTGTTGGAGGTTAATTTTCAAAGCTATTTTTATTTTTGGGGTTTCTTTTCTGGTTCTTCCTTTCACCGATTGTTCTCCCCAAATACTGAACAGTGCAGAAAGCTGTCTAATGCTCTTTTCCCAGCACTTTATCCAGATGTGAAGGTCCTCATGTTTTCCTTTACTTGCATTTATCTACTTACATTAGCAGCTCATCTTCTCTTACCACATGCTCAGACTTATTTCCAGACCATGTTCAATATCATAGCCATTTTTGAATCATTGTTAATTTCTGTCCCGGTCCTGGACCTACTTTTTCATATATGGACTTGGTAAAGCTCTTCATAATCCTCTTACCCATTTGCCCAGCATTGCTAAGATGGAATCCTTTTTTGATATTCTTGCTCTTTCTGAAGTCCTTGAAATTCACTTCTTGAAATATAGCTGTTTACAGTCTTTAAAAAAGATATTTTCATCTTATGCCAAGAAAACTATGATCATTGTTTCTTTAACTGGGATTAGTTCTTCAGCAAGGTGGATTCACCTCTGCTTGAAATCTTTGACTTCGGGATCATAAAATTGTAGCCTATGGGATTTAGTCTTTTCAAAACCTTATGCTAGCTGTGACTCGTGACAAATGAAAACATGCAGTTGGAGGGCCCACATCTAATGCCAACTTTCACAGATTTTCAGGGAAAGATATGTTTTTTAGATGTCTTAATAGATTAGATAGTGCTAACTTGTGCAGTTAGGGCCTGTGATGATTCGGTTATGTTTACTGTTTTCTGTTGATGGCTTATCAGTGGAGCCACAGAGCCTTTCTGATATGTGGGTGAACTCCTTGTATTTTGCCTTTTGAAGCTGTACATTGTTTCTTTTTCTTGTAAATGGTACAGCTGTATACTCTGAAGATGTTGTCTGATACCTTTGATTATGTGCTCAACAAGACAGGGTTTGGGTCGCTTTGCATGTTGAATTCTGTATAATCTTAATGTACTCTATAAACAACTCATAATCTAAAAAGAATTGAGACATATAACATTGATGTATAATTCATGCATTCATTTATACAGGGTGCAATATGCACATACGAGCAGTTTCCTCTGGGGCCTGCAAACTGAACTGGAAATTGTTTTGACTTGTGTTCAGTGTAGTGTATAGAATAGTAATTTTACAAGATATATCTTAATTGTCAGAGGAAGAAGTGAATTACTATCCAAAGTAGAAAGTAGGACAAGAAATCTGTGTCATGTCACAGTCATTAGTCCAATCAGAATATGAGCAAAGAGGAGGAACCATGTAAGCGTTAACCTTGTCAGTCATAAAGGAGAACAACCTCAAAATTGAGATGAACCTCATAGTGATTATTCAAATATTATGAATATCTTCTTTCATCAAGTGTTGTCAACTCTTGTGAGTGCTGTCTTACAAAATACATTAAAATGAGGGATTCTAATGGATGACTGGTTCACAATAAGAAGGATTAAAATTGTAATGTATTGAAATCCTATTAATTTAATCTTCAAATCTGTGGAGCTAATGGGAGAAACAGATCACAATCCTATCCTAGACTTTATGTGATACTTTTCCTGGGTTGCTTAGCCAGAAGGATACCTATATTATACCCATATTTGATTAATCAGGTCTTGTGATTTTGAAAGTACGTTAGGAATGGGCACAAAGAGCTAACAGGAAGAATAAATGGTTCTGTCGTAGGAAAAAAACTATTGTAAATGTTTTGGGGACTTTTTATTTCTGGTTTATTTTTTGTGTGTTTATTTATTTATTGATTTATTTGTGTTAATTTTCCTCTTTTTTTTTTATTATCCTTTCTGAAAAGGATTTCCTTTTCTTGGCTTTTTTCCTTTATTAGTTAATTTTTCATACTCTTTCTTCTTGTCCGTTTTTTACTTCTTGTCTGGTTTTGTCTTTCCTTTCCACTGTAGTTACTTAACTTGAAAGGCCCTTGTCTCTGTAGTGTTGCCTCCTCAAGGTCGCGCTTTACCATTTCCTTTCTTTTCTTCCTTTCCACTGCTCAGTATTTGTAACAATTTTGAAATACTTCAGTAATTTCCACTATGATTCACACCTTATCCATCAATGCTAAATTCAGTGGAATTGTTGAGGGTACGACAGGGATTTACGCTGTTTACACTGTGCTGTAATTACCACATCAGCACAATGCAGGCAGATATCTGCTTTATAGATGAGGACACTGGGACAGGGATTTCATTGCTTCAGTCAGGGGCAGAATCCACTCAGGGGCTTGGCACACAGCTCCCTGTCACTTACCTATAAGTCTTTATTCCTTTAGACTGAACGGTGTCTTACCCTCTCCTGGTCACAACAGAGGTCATGTACAGTCGCACACAGCTCCTGGCAGCTTTAGCAGGGAGCATGTGGTGGCCCTAACAGCCCTGGAAATTTCCACATTTGTTCAAAGCTACCTCCAAGAAAGTAGAGAAGTTGTAGCCATGCACCTACCCTTCCAGCCCCGTGCGAGAAAATTAAAATGACACATTTTCCAACGGTGAGATCTCTTTATTAAGTACAGACCATTATGAAGATACTTGTGAATATGATTGAAGTGAATTTCAACATTTCTAGCAACTCAACAGAAGGAGAGCAATCGGATCCCAACGACAGGCTTGGGAAGGAGCAGTCTGGCTTGGGGAGGCCTTGGGACACCAACCTCCTCTTGTGTGTGTGCGGATGCAGCGGGGCTAACGCCACAGGCAGCAGCTGGGTTTCCTACATTGCAACGGAGAGCAAAAGGATGTATCTGAGTGCTTTGGAGATGCATCTCTGGGGAGGTTTTGTCCCAGTTCTGCTTCTCTTGTCATTATGGGTCATGTGAGCACAACCATTACAGTGAGCAAGGTGATAGTGTTTAAGTAAAAAGATCCCCCTTGTACACTTTTCAAAAGGGTTTCTTTTGACCATAGGCTTTCTTCCTCCTGCTCATGACAGCACTGGCAGCATGAGACTACCAGTATTAGATAGACATGTTAGTACGGTGCATTAATTTTAATGAGATGGCGAATTTAGGGCAGCATATGACTACAGTAATTTAGATGAATTCTGAGATCTGAACCTCTTTGTCGGAGCCCTCTCTGAGGCTGTCACTGTGCCCGTGTTAGTCAAACGCATCCAGACTAAAGCCAGACCTGTGCTGGCTCCTGTCCAGCCATGTCAGCTCTTGCTGTGCTGTGTCCTACACACTTCTGCCTCTGGGGCAAGCATGGGGGAAGCAAATGCAGATCTGCCCATGCTTGTCAAAGCAGGCACAGGCTAAGCGAGCCCTTGGTTGGACAAACTGTCCTTTCAAACACACATTGAGACTGGTCCACAAACCCTGCTCTCATCCAAAGGAGAGCATCTGAGTCATCTCCCATTGAATAAGGGGATGGTGGATGGTAAAAACCAGGTATTTCATAGCTACAGATTGCTTAAATCACTATGATTCAAACAACATAAATTCAGACCCTGTCCCATAAAGTAAACAGTTCCTGTGTAAAATGAAGCACAGCATAGAAATAAAATAAAAGAGACCAGGGAGCACAAGCTGGCAATGAGAAAATACTAGTTAGCATGATGGACAAAGGTGCTACCATCAGTCACATCAGCTGCTCGTCTGGGTCCCGCGGGCATCGCTGAGGAGGAGAAGTTGTAGGAGGTTTTAGAAGACGTTGAAACTTTTATACTGAAACGTGCTTTGCTGAGGAGAATTTTCAGAGCATTTCTGAAGACTTGGCAGACTTTTATACTGAAATCCACTTGTGCATAAAGGAGGCAGGGAAAAAAAAGCTACATGAACGTGAGACAAAGCCATAGAAACACTGCTAACAACATTAGGAAAGGGGAGGAAATAAACCCTAGGCACAGTGATAGAGCAGAGGGGTTGAAGAATTTAGCATGGAAAGAATGTTAAATAGGGGAAGAGCTGGTTAAATCGTCACTTGTCATCTGCCTCTGTCATAAGGAGGGCAGCAGGATGCCAGCTCTTGGCTGCCCTAGATGTCCTGCAGGTATGCTAGGGACCAGCGGAGGAGTGGGCAGGTGGCAGAGTGCCACGTTTCCTCCCTCTCCTCCCCTGTGCCGCCTGTGATCTCTCTGCAGTGAGGACTCAACCACCTCTGCGCAATGCTCCCACCCTGACTTAGCTTTTTTCATTGTACACAGCCAGTATAAGGACCCCAGCACCTGGGAAGGCTTTGGCATGGTATTTTTCCACTGTTTGCAGCTCTATCTCCAGTCGTGGTTGTCGGGCGCTCTCTTGCCCCTTTTGTGATCCCACGTACATCCCTGCGGAGTGATGTGAAATACTGTCAAGCAGAAAAGCACTTTATACCCACTTTACCCAAATGTAGTGACTGCGCGAAGTCCACAGAAGCAGAGAACAAGTACATCGTGTTCTGAAAAGTAATTAGTCACTGTATGCGAAATATCAGTGAAGCCTTTGAGGGAGAAATTGCTAAATGAATCAGTCTTGAAAAAGTACACCCATTTAATCAAGTGGATTTAAAAATCAATCTGGTTCATCTGGTGCAAATCTCTAATGTAGATTTCTGTTAATCCTTTTAACCCTTGTCTATATCAATTTTGCTTCTGTCAGTAAGTTACTGACTGAGAGCAGATATAATAAAGGGCTTAGTACCCATGTATTAAGTGCTCCAGTGGCCAAATCCTAAATGCCTGGAGTAAAATGCAATTGTACAGTAAAGCATACAGGCTCCCTGGACAGAGAACAGGAAGAATTAATGGCCTGAGAAAGGTTTTGGACCTGCCCTTGCACAACAGGAATCTCCTCCAAGTTAGAGACAGGGGATGTTGAGCACTAGGGTGTATCTGGGCATTTGCCCCTTTCTGGAGTTCTACTGCCATGTCTATGAAAGGGAATGCGAACTTGTATTAAAGGCTCAAAAACCCATTCTTGGATGTCTGCAAACATGCATAATTATAGAAATCTTGCCTTCTGTCTGGTTGTGCCTCCTACCTTCTGTGTAATAGCCTAGTAGATGCAACCTGTGTCCAGGGCATGGGGCAAACTTGGGCCCTTGGCTTACCTCAGCCTGGGAAACTGCTTCTGGTAGCTGCCCATTTCACCAGAAAAGGTACCTCCTGTCCCTTCTGCAGATGGGGGGCTACCAGGCAGCAAAGACCACAGTCACCACACATCTGAGGAGCAGAAAAGTGAGAACCTGATGTAGCAGCGTAGTGGCAGGGAAATGCTTGTTCCATAGCAGAGTCATGTTTTTTCAGCCAGTGATTATAGAACAGCATGCAACACATTAAGTTTCTGGGGAACAGCAAGGCTGGGTGGTGCTTTGGAGACACCTGCCTTTCCCCATGTACTGCACTGTTGTCCCTGTGCCTTATCCTACACTGCCTTTTAGAGGCAAAGAGGCTAAGGATTTTGTTTTAATGTGGCCCCAAGTTTCTTTAGTTGGACTGAGCTCTGAGGCCTTGTCCACACAGATTTTTGGAGCTGCCCTTTCATACATCTATTCATGTTGTGTTTTCTATATGTGAAGGAAAGTCCTGTCTCTGCTGCTGGCAACCTAGAGGAAGGGAATGTGCAGGAAAGGAAACACAGATTGCTGCTACCTGATCTCTTGTTCTTCATGTACATGTCTGAAGCACACTGTCAGGAAAAAGGCAGGACTGAAAGGAAAGAAGGCAAGAACAAGGTCAACCTCACACTACATTGAGCAGATCTGCAGAATTTCTGGGTCAGAACGGATGCGGCACTCAAGTGCTGAGCTGAGGAGTTTATGGGATAAACAACTAGGCAGCGTTTGGCTTTCAAGGAGAAAGTTTAACTCTTTTGATTGTTGTAGGCATGCACTACCTGACCTCAACAAAGCAGTGCAAATTCTGTTTTCATCAAGCTCATGAAGAGTTTTGCTTAGAGGCCTGCTTGGAGAAAGCTGGGTTAGGCTGATGTCTAATTGAGTTACCTGAGTCTAATTCTGTTGTCATAATTGCCTGGGGGAAGAAGAAAGGGCTGGTTACCAATTAAGATTTTAATGTTTTTAATTTAAGAGCCTTTGAAGGGTGTATGTAGTCTAAGAAATCTATATAATTGATAGAAAAACAAGTTAAATATTCTACTGCCTCAGACTCTAGCTGTGTCCTCTGTCCAGGGAATTCTATTCTAGTTTTCTATTTTTACATTTGAAAGGTCAGGTCTTTGCAGCCTGCGGGAGGGCTGGAATAGTCATGCCATGAGAAGCTGAAATCCTAGCTGCAGCTCTGCCTCCCTACAATGAGGGCCCAAGTGATGAATGGGGGGACACCCTTTTCTGCAGAACAGCTGTAACTCATGTTTCAGACTGGTGTGACATCAGTGTTTCAGTCTTCCAAAGATCTAGCTGATGTCTTCTAGCACAGAGTAACAGAAGAAGAAAAAATCCTACCAGAAATGAACAGTAAGGACCGAAAGATTGTTTTTTTTTTCTTCATTGCTCCTTGCTGAGCTGAGATTCTAGCAATCATATGAGAAATTGCTACAAGCCGGCATCCTGTTCATCTTTGTGAACTGCAGCTTGCAACAGAGCTGAGGTGCAGAGTACTGCATAGTTACACAGAGTACTGCTAAAATCTGGCAACCCTCTCCCCTCTGACAGATACAAATTGGTAATGAACTGAATGGTTGCTCTAAGATAACACCCAAGATGTTAGTGATAATGCAAAAAAAAAAAAAAAAAGTAACTAAATATTAAGCAAACTCCTATTAATTCTTTTTTAAAATTTCTCTTAAACTTTTTACATAAGAGAGAGAGCATTTTGAATGCCTGCTGAGGTTGTAAACTGTTATCTCTTAAGTTATATAAGGTGCAATTAGCCTCGTAGGTCTTTTGCTGCCTGAGCTAGCTTTCCAGATGCTAAGGCTCATTCCAGTAAGTTA
The DNA here is from genome assembly GCA_013399115.1 of Anseranas semipalmata. Taxonomy (NCBI): domain Eukaryota; kingdom Metazoa; phylum Chordata; class Aves; order Anseriformes; family Anseranatidae; genus Anseranas; species Anseranas semipalmata. Next base: position 406,417 of record VXAA01006235.1, on the reverse strand, counting down.
GCAGTGACTTTCTAAGGAGCAAAATGTCAATTTATAATAGAAGCTACAGAGTTCAATTTCCCAGAGTCTGACATAGTCCATCTCTGTGATCCAGAGGGACTCTGCTTGTATGACCTGAAGGGCAGACCATCATCTACCTATCTTCAAGAGCAAGGCAGTGGCATCAAAGCAGAACTCTGCTTCCTTAATGGGCTCTTTGAAGCCACAGTAGCGGAGAAGGCAAAGCTTCCCTCTCTCCTTCTGAAGAAAACCCAGCACAGCATGGCTCTCCAGAAGTGTCATATATAAATGTAGAGGAATGAAACATGATTTTATGGAATATGCTGCCCGTGGGGAGTTCGTATTTCTGCTGAGTGACCTTATTTGTCACTGAAGTTTTAATTGTAAAGCTGTGGTCTGCTTTTGATGATGCTTTCCTTGACTGCAGGTGGAGAAATCTTGTGCTGCCTCCTCTACCACTTCAGTCCTTGTGTAGTAACTTGTACAAGCAGAAATTGGTAACTCCATTGGTACCTCCATGATGTTCATGCAAAGGAATGCACAATATGAAAACAATTGAGAAACAGTGAGTAAAGATTGGATGAGGCTTTAGCTCTCCAATTTTTTATGAAGTTCATTTAGGCTATAATCGTACTGTTTTGGTGGTCACATTCTGCAAGGATAGCAATTAAATTAGCTAGTACAAGTCACAGCCAAAATGGAGATTAACTGAATATTGCAAAATATTGGTGAAACATAATACTGAATTCTTGTTTTCACGTAGGCAAATTTGTTGTCTGATTTCCATCAGTGCAATCAAGTTGAAAAAAAGCCCAATAAAGACACATGACCAATCTATTGAATTCATTTTTTAATTCTGACTACTGGTAGCAAGTTACTTACTAAAGACATTCAGAATATGAATTATTGTTGAAATGAATCCTTGAATAGTTTTGTGTAATGTGTTGAGAAAAATCACAATAATTTGTTTGCAAAATATTCCAAAGCAGAAGGAGATTAATTTAATTTCACATTGCATTCCTTATGAAAAAGCCCCTGGCCCTTTTAAACATTTCCTACTGGCCTTTTTCTTTTCTTTTTTTTTTTTTTTTTCATGATAAGGGAAGACCTACCTAAAATAGAAGTGGGATAAGGAACTGCAGTGAATATTCTACTAAGTGCTACCATCGAAGTATGGCTTCTTTCCCCTAAGAAATAGGTGCTAAAACATCAACATTAAGGACTTCTTCTCTTTAGCGTAGGTCTACTCTAATTTATACTCAAAGATAAATTGGCCACTGATAGTCTTCTCACCAAATCATCATTTTCTGTTTATTTTTAGTATCATCTTTACTCATTTGTAGTAATTTATTACCCAACAGTTAAATTGTCAGAATTTATTATCCGAACTGAAGGAAAAGTTCAGTTTACCCTTTGGTTGTGTTTCAGCCTGGTATAGCCTGTTGATTTAATGTATAAATACTTTGCTTGTTCAAAATAACCCTTTGCGTTATATTTATACCTGCAGACTTCAGACCGGTTGAGCCAATGTTTGCTTGTGCTACTGTGGTGCAAGTTGTATAAAGGTCTGGAGAATAGCTCCTAGCTTGACCTGGAACCAGACTTGTAAAGCTATCCTTTCAATTAACAGCCAAGGCACATTAACAGCCTTTGGAAATTCCACTAGCTGCCTGCTGTCATCACAAGCACTCAAAGTTTGCTTTGAATGTTATGATATTTATATGCCAATAAAATATATAATATTTTTGTGCTTTTTGTAATTTCATACAGGAGGAGAGTGATGCACCAGAATACTGTATTTCAGACTGGAGCTGCTAATGTCAATAATGATGTAGCACCCACTTATAAAATACTGAAATCCTCCGATGATGAGAGTGGTGGCAGGTAGGTGCCTTGCAGTCAGTTGTTTTGTAGGATTCACTTTTATTTAAGTATCCAACTTTCTTGCACTGTTGCCTCAGGAAAGATACACAAAAGCCAGTCCACATGCATGTGGGCAGGCCTAAATCTTCCAGTTAAAAATTTGCAATTTTTTTTTTTTTTTTGCTTTCATCTTTGGCTTGGGGTTCATATCATTTAGTTCTCTTATGGTGAGAGAGGTCCTGGATCTCCAATCTGTGTGGCAGGGTAAAAAGAAACCTTGGTCTGCTCAGTCAGCACAAACCTGCCTTAATCACAACTTTGGCTTCTTCCTTGCCTTCATCTGTCATAGCTCCAGGAGCCATGAGTGCCACCTGTACCGCCCCGTCAAAGACAGAGCAGCTGTCATTGCTGCGTGCACGGCCGCTCCGGCCAGCTGGGGCGATGCCCAGCAATGAGCAGAGGTGACTGGGCTCTGGCAGGACTCCTCCTGCTCTTGCTGGTGGGAGTGGGCCTCATGCAAATGCTCCTTGTTGGAAGACCCTGGTGTGGCAGCTGTCCAAAGGGAAGGTGAAAGGGGGTGGCCAGAACTGTCAAGGGAAGGGGAAGAAACCTGACATCCCCAAGTCCTGAGCAGGGACAGGGCATGGGGAAGCATGGCGGGACGTGTATATACCTTCTCCAGCATGGGGGCTGCCAGCACAAACCCTGTAAGATCTTTCGGCTCATGTATTGTTTTTAGACCATCTCTGTGATTTTGATTATTTCAAGTATTTTGATTTGGCATTAAAAATCCTTAAGCCACCTTGATCAGTAAGATGCAGCCTGACTTTGCCCCCCTGTACAGAGCCTGGGCACTGACTGTAGGGCCATTAACAGAGCAAGAAACCCAGCTCATGACCCCACACCTAAAAATGAGGTGCTATCTTATCTATCCTTTTGTGCATTCAGTGCCCTAGAGCCCTAGCTTTTTCTTCACCAATGAAGACTGAATGTAAAATAAACCCACTCTAATTATTTGGTAATGTTACACCTTTTTTTTTTTTTCTTTTAATACATCTAATTGTGCACTGAAAACAAAACCTAGTTGTAATTTTCTTGGGCTTTTGTAATTTGTTATTGGCTTTTATAGATTATTCAGTAAACTCAAATTGCTTTTTGTCTTAATTGGGTCTTGTCTGCATTCTGCACTGGCCAATTTTCAGCCTATCATCTAAATTGCTTTGTGCCCTAATAAGATTAACTAGTTGATATGAGGTAGTATAACATTTATTTTACACCTCATATTCCCCTCAGCTTGTGTATAACAATCATTTTAGAATTAACGTATTTTGCAGTTGATTCTAGTGGACGCCAGTTTTCCAGAGCTAGATATAACAGGGAGAACACTTTTCAGTCAGACCATTCCTTCAGAAGTTTATCTTTTTAGCTATCACCCATGTCACAGGGAACTTTTCTGAAATCAGCTTTCGGAATTTTAATACTTTTCTTAAATTTTTACTTTTCTCAATTGAGTTTGCCTGGTTTGCAGACAGGGTGGGTTTTGTTGGCATAGAAATCAGAGGTTACAGGTGTTTAATGTTTCTATTTATGGAGCACTTAAACAAGTGTTCAAATACATCTTCAGCTCAGTCCTTTCCCACTCCTGGGTCTGTGTTGCTGATTTATGATGGAGTTAGGTAACTTCAGATATTTTATTCAAAGTAAATGTTATATAGTAGGTAATAGACATTTTAGATAGTCATTTTCAGTGGTAATAAACCATTTCTAAAATGGCCATAACCTCATTTCTAACTTCTCACAGTTTGTAAGACATATTAATGTGAAACTCAAAAAGATACATCAAAGCTTCTGGATATGAATCTTGCTGGTTGCCTTTGATTTCTGTAAAAAAATGTCCAGAGATAATCTGTGTGTGTGACACATAAGGAGTAGGTCATTAGAATATTAAAATTATTATTTATTTGCTCTCAGTCATCCTAAAAATTTCGTGAGAGTTGAGGTTTGTTTGTTTTGCAAGTGAAGTAAAACTGTAAGTTTACATCACAAATTAGTGTTAAAAATAATATCTGTATTTCTGGGAAGAGAGGGGGTAAGAGGTGGATTACACATTGTGGCTTACCTGTTCTGCTTGGCTACCTCCAGCCAAGTTCAGGTTATCTCCATAGGCACTATGGGCATAAGGGGCCAGTTTTAGATAGGCAGGGTAGGTTTCAGGGCACTCCAGCACCAGCCAGCTGAAGTACAGAACAGCTTAAGCCATGCTGATATCTGCTTGGCAAGGGGAAAACCGCCCCAATTATTCTGTGCATGAAGAGCCCCACGCAACAGGGCCTGTTGCCTGGGGCAGAGCATGGCACATCTTGCTGTCCACCACCCCAATGTGACGGCACAAAAAAGCAGCTGTCTTTTCAGAGTTACAAACGTGAAATCGTATGGGGGTTTTGGGGACCATGCTGAAATTTTCTGTTGTTTCCTGTTTAGCAGCAATTCTGTTCTGGAGGGCAGGATAATCAATGTTGCCTGTGGTTTCTACCTCCTGACACATCCCATTAGCTGGGCGTGATCTGAGCCTTTACTGGGTCTTTCAGTTCAATAGAAATCTGCATGTGAAATCTTTCTTTTTTTTGCCAGCTGTGATTACATGGTAATGATCAGATATCTGTCCTGACATCACCTTCCCTGCTTACCTGTGGGCGTCAGGTTCTCCTTTCTCACTTTTGTTTCAGCTCTTAAACTGTCAGAAAAAGCTAGCACTTTGTTACCGTAATGAAGTCGTATTTGGGTTTTTGTGTGAATATGTTCGTGGTTTTTTTTTTTTTTTTTTAACTGTTATAATTGCAACATTTATCTTTTGATTTCGTTTGCAGTATCTTTTACTACAAATTGTTTGGTGGCTGCACGGCTGCATACTTCCACAACCTTGTTAGGAAACATGAAAAATTGAAAATCTTACAGTAATTACGTGTTCATGAAAACTAAACTCTAATATAAGAGTGAGAAATATATATATAATATTCATAGAAGTACTATCAACACTGTATATTCATGAACTAAGAATATACACATTTTTAAATTGGTGCATACAATATACATTTTTTCCTGTTTATATATCCCTACAGTAACAAAATGAAGTGTGGAAAGTATCATTATAAATGACCTGTAAGCAAGTATAAAGGTTATATTTGTATGGCCCAGAAACAAGATTAAAAAGGAGACCTAATTTTATAGTGCAGATATAGAAGAAGCTCATATATATTTTTCTTTGGCAGTACACCATCTTTATGTAGATTCATTATAAAGTTATTAAAACAACACTGTCTTATTGAAAAACCTTAAAACTAAGGAAATATCTAGGCTTTATAATTACTACCAGCCACTTTAATACAATATAAATATCATATAGAATGTCATCATGGTACACAAAGCCAGCCATCTTATAAAGCAAGGTAATATACCAGGGAATTACATCTGCGTACTTTATAGGAATTGTCATATCCAAGCTTAAATTAAAGCAACTTGTCTTTCTACAATTAATACGTCAAAGTATGTGACAAACTGAAGTACAACTGTAAGAACAGAATTTAAAATGTTATTCTAAATTTCTGTTACTGTTCTGAGAAAAAATATTTCATGAAAATGTTGTTTTTCAGTCTCCCTACACCTCCTGTTTTCCATTTTTCCATTATAAGCCTAGGAGGAACAGCTATTTTTGAATTTATTTCTTGCATTATTATGGATTTTGTGTAATATGGATTCATCTTCTTCCATACTGTAGAAAATTTGCACTAGTGTAGCATGGAGAAATTTGAAGAGCGTAAGGTTTGTCTGATGGTGTTTTCCTCACCCTTTTATGCAAGTACTAGGCACATATATTATAATAAGATGCCCTGACCTGGAAGAAATGTTGATTAGATGGTGAAAAACAATGGACCATATTTCTCCTTCTAGCTTAAACTAATTCTAAAACTTTGTGTTAGAACACACTGAAAATATGGTTCTACCTTTGAGAGAGGAGAGATTGGTGTTGAACGTGGTGTTGAATAGGCTGTTATGTGACCTTGAAATTGCAAGATGCTTTTGGATCCCAGGGGAAAACATGGTTTTAGTGTGTGTTGGAGCTGTGAAAGGGATTTTTCTTAGCCTAAATTCCTTTGTCAGACAGTTGTGTTACAGAGTTGAAGGTGGTAGCTTTATGCAGAACCTTCCTGTTGACAATAAGCTATGTAAAGGCTCTGCATCAGAAGATGAAACTATTTGAACAGCTTAGGTTGCAGCTATTTGTTGCCATTCAGATTTTGCAGAGAAGCCTGTTGCTTTGACCAGACCTGTGTTCCTGCTTGGCTCCTGTGCATGTAGGAGAGGTGCCCCATACTGGGGCTTCTCCCATTTCCACCTTCCAGCTTTAGCTCATGCAGTTACAATGCCTTGTTTCCTACATCAGACATGAAACAGCGTGACATGTAGCTATCTGGTATTTTAATCCCAGATTTAGCTGCGCTGTACTTAGAGGGGTGGTCCAGATCCATCAAGCGACAGCGGCACACACTCAAGCTTGTTTTGCCCCTGCCCTCTCAGTGTGTATGCTCCTGCCCACACTCTATTTTGCTTTTGAGATTCATTTGGTTGAAGTCGATTTGCAGCTTTTGCAAGTATGTGTGTCTTTTCTGTTACTTTGCTTGTCCAGTTTTCCTCTGCTGTTGTTGGCCTGTGCTCCAGAAGGAAGACTACTTTTGAGATATTAATCATTGATCACTATTGGCAAGATAATTTCCTTCTAAAAGGAAAATAAACTGCTGAGTTTGTTTGGTTAATTATTACTTCTTGCTAAATATTCTGTTTTTCAAGTGTGAAACTAGGTGTTGTGTGTATTGTTTTGTTTTTTAATACAACTTTTTTTTTTTTTTTTTTTTAAATAAAAAATAAAGCAGAAATCGTTTCTGTGAGTAAAGTAATACCTGCTAGTGTCTTACTCTGGAATTTATCATTACAAGTAAGTAGAACACTTATTCCCCTGCCCACTGTTAGCAAATTTCAGCTCTGTCACCCATCTTCCTTAAGCATATAATATTTGCTTGTTACAAAATGAGTGTGGCTCTACTACTGAAGCCAAGCAAAAAATCTGCCCTATTTAATAGCTGTTCTGTGGATATTAATTTTTCTGTGCACTGAATGAAGAGGCACTCCCTTGCTGCTTATTCACATCATTCTTTATTTCTGATTGAATTGCTTCTGTCCACTGAGCTTCATAAAGGATTGAACAAAATTTAAATATCAATTGCATCTAAGGTTTATATAAAGTATTTGAATAAAAGAAAAAAAAAAAGTGTGGAAATAAATAGTGCAGGAGATACCAGATTTCTGGAGGGAATTTTTGTAAAGGATCTATTTTTCAATTGAAGATTACAGTACAGTTTTAGCTAATTATCCTCAGACATCTTTTTTATTATCTCCTCTGTTTAATGACAGCAAGTGCAGCTGTGTGTGACAGTGTTAATTCTCCCTTTATTCCTGTGAAACTTGAGCTTACTGACTTTCTCTGGCTTTCATCCATGTTTTGGTATTCTGGAACTTCTTCAGTCCAAGCTCTCAAGTGAAAGGTTCTTCATTGGCCCCTGAGAATGGCAATATAATAAATTGGGCATGGAGGCTGTAAAAGCCTGACAGATCCTGTTCTTTGATCTGCTCAAACTTCTGTTGACTTCTCATCCTTCCCCTGCCTGACAAACAACTGAGGGTAGAGAGAAGCCACTGAAACAGAGGTAGGAAGGCAGGAGTTTATAGGGCTCTAAATTGAAATGTGCAGAAGTACAGGGACACACCCTTTATTAGAGGTAGCAATTAAGGAAAGAATATAACTTTCAGAAAAATAAAAGGAAAGGCTAAATAACTGATCAAGGGGGAAACCTGTTAAATGACTGATACAGCAGAGGTCTTTGAAAGAAGTTACAAGAATACTTACTTGTCTTGCTCGAGGTTTTGTGCTTGCACACCTTGTTGTAGCATGTGAATTCCAATAAAATTGTTTTGTTCAATTGATTTTTTTGCACTGTTATGTCTTGCTTTACCAATAAATTAAACAGAAAATAGCTGGGATTTTAAGAAGCGCACATCTCTCTGCGAGCAACTAGAGCAGAAAATCTTTGTAGTAATTGACCTGCTGAGACTAATTCAAATATTCAGTGGCTCTAATGTGATCTGCCTTACTTCACCAAAGCCTGAATACAACAGTCTTCAGGAGTAACTACAGGAACTGCTCCTTTTTCCAGGCAATTATTTTTGGGTGAAGGTAGGGAGGCAGGAAGAACAGAGGCAAAAGAGAGAAGAAAGAAGAGAGGAAAAATGTTGTACTTGAGTAGAGAGAACCCATTTTCAAACTTGTTTTTGTTACACAGCTTTGGGGCAAATCTGTCTTGTGTTGAAGAGCAGCTGTTATATTTGCTTTACCACAACTTCCTTTGTAAGAGGAAAAACCATGCTGGAGTGCTTCATCTGGGATGGCGTGTCGTTGGCTGCTGCTGTGAATTGTTTTTGTACCTGCTTTTATGCCTGTTTGCAAACCCTGAATAGAGCTGGATTTTTAACTGTTTCTTAAGGCCTAAGGCCAGTTATATTTTTCTCCGTGACCAAACTTCTCTTTCTAAGGAAATTACAATTTAACGTATTCATTGCCATCTCTCTTGACACGATTGATGATTAAACTGGGGGGCCCGCGTCCACTGGGGATTGGTTTCCCAGAGCCAGGCATGGAGGCCTGAGGCCTCTCCTGCCGGCATGTTGCCCAGTGAGCTATGAGGGGCTGCAGTCCCTCGGGAGGGAGGCGGTGGAGAAGGGGTGATGCAGAGGAGAGCTTTGCCTGCCATGTGTCACCTAAGATGCCCTGTGGAGGAGCCCTTGGCTATCCCCGCGGGGCTGTCTGTGGCTTCATATCAGTGTCCCATCAGCACAACACTGTCACTGGTGACAGCAGGGGCTGACGGCCGACTCCAGAAGTGTGTGTGAAGCGTTTATGACAAGAGCAGCTAAGACCTTCATTAGCTCTTGTCAGTGGCCTCATTATGCTGAGTTCAGTGAGCGTTGGACCTGTCCCTGAGCATGGACCTGTGTCCTGCTTATCCCAGGGCGCTGCTGCTAGCCAAACCGAGTGTACCACTGAGTGGTTTGGTACACCTCGCGCATTTGGTCCCAGTCCTGAGGCCACAGGCACCAAAACTGTCCCTGTTGCAGCCACAGCATGTGTGGGACCTGAGGGTGTGCTGGCCCTCTCAGCCCATGCAGGATCCCCAGCCCTGGCTTCAGGCTGCCTCAAATGTGCGCTGGCCTTGACTCCTGCCTCACCTGACTTCTGTGGGGTTTCTGCTCCTGCCCGAACCCCTGCTCCCCTCCTGTTCTGTCTGCAGCCATTTCTAGCATCATTCCTTTGTCTCTGACCCCCAGATCATTCTGTTTTAGGCCTTATCAGCCATTGAATGCACAGGCTGCAGCTGGAAGCGTGACTCAGACCTTCTCAATTCTAGTGCCTGAACCAGTACACCTTCCAGTGCCACTTCAAGACCCAAGTCTGCAAGGTCTAGGTTCTGGGCACTGGTTTGATAAGGCCTGCAAGGCAGAGGAGCTTCTGCTAAGGTTGCCAGATACCAGTGAAAAGGTAAGATTTCCTGCATGTTTGAATACCATGTACAGTATGAGAAGCACATGGGACATGGCTTTCCCTTTACTTCTGCAGTTGCAAGGCAGAAAAGGAGCTTTTGTACACGTGCAGCTAAATGACCTTGTACTACATGCACAAATTAGTTTTGCCTGCCCATGGCTGATCTGTGTGCCAGCAACAGTGGCTCTTCCAGATTTTTCAATGAATCACATGTCGGTGAGGGACTGTCCCAGACTGAATAGTATTATCTGTGTCCCAAGACAGCAAATCCCAATTTGCTAAGTATTCACTGCTCCAAGAGATTACAGACAACCAACCTTTAGTAAGTAATGTCCAACTTGAAACTATTCATGACAACCTTTCGGAGTCCTTGAGAACCCCAAAATCCAACTTGTGCCCAGCACAAATCTGGACACTGAGAGGCTTGTGGTCCTGACAGATTTTAGGTGGCATTTTCCAAGTTCTTCTTGCTTGATATCAGACACTACACAAAGAATGAATGTTTTCATCGTGCAAAGGGACCATGAAGTGAATGGAAGAGACAGAGGTGATGTAGTTACTCAGGTGATGTGGAACAGCCAGATAATTTTGCACTGATTCAGCTGTATTTTTAATGAACTTCTCTTTTCTGTGTGTAATTTTAATGTCTGTTTCTGTATTTTTATCCCCATACCATATGATGTTTTCCACTTACCTTGGCTCCCCTGGACCACCTTTTGATTCAGTGGATCAGCATTAGCCACATCTGACAATGCAATAGTTTTTCAGGATTTTAAGTTCCAACAATGGGCCAGCACACAACACATTTTGCTTGCAAAACCTTCCCTTCTCTGGGCTGAGCAGAGCAGAGCAGTTCTCCTCGGCTCATGTGGACATGCAGGGACAGAAGGCCCTCAGTGTGTTGGTACCTATATACCCCCAGTGACCCCACCCCACACTTTATTGAAGTGTTGCAAGCGAGAAGTTTAAGAAGTAACAGAAAGAAGCTAACACAATTCATTTGTGAAACCAAAAAAAACCAAACCAAAACAAAACAAAAAAAAATCAAAGACAGCCATTCATTCTGCTGCTCATAAATGGTTTCTTTTCATTTTCCCTTATAAAAAAAACTCACTTCATTTTTTATTGTCTTCCCCAGCTCCTTGTGAAATCCACAGACACAGTAATCGTTCCTCGTTTCCTCCTGTCAAACAGAAGGTGACATACTGAACAGTTAAGGGGTTTTGTTCATAATAAGCTACAATGTCTAAAATAAGAGAAAAAGATTCAGTTTAAAGAAGGCTGGAGAGTGAGAAGACAGTCTGCTGTCTCAAAGAAACCGGGTCTTAATTTGTGTTAAAGTAGAAGATTTTTCTTTAGGACTATGAAATGAATTGTGCCACTTGTGGCTTTTGATTTTCAGTATTAATGCTAATCTACTTTCTGTTGTCCCAACCTAAGATGATTAGTAATATATCATTAGTTAAGACATTTTTTTTGCTATTAAAAATCCTGTCCTCAGTGAATACAACCCTTTCTCAATGAACTCAGTCTCTTCAGGCTGCCTGTGCCTTGTGCCACTCTAAAACCAATTACAAAGCTGTCATCGGCAGACAGGCTGTGAATCAAATCTGCACATGTACTGGTAATTTTCTGAACCTTGATACATCTTAGGATGATGTAGGGATGGCTGCTTCAAAAATCCCCATGCCTGACCTGAAAGGCCAATTTTACTTATTGTTCACTTGACTTCAAGTCTTAAACAGCTCAACACAGTGGTAAAAGCTTAAATGAAGCTATAATGTTTGATATATAGGAAATAATATTCCAATGAATAGATTAGTCCAAAATATGTTTTTCAACTCAGTTATGAACATTTTGAGGCATGTTTTCCTCTCAATTTGAGCATGAAAAGGGGAAAAATCACTAAACTTGAAGTAACCTTGTGTGAATGGCAGATGAGATGCAAGTTAAACATGTTGCAATAAATAAATATACACTTTGGGTTCTATGATTTTCCATTGCATTAATTTGTCTGAATATATTTAGATCAGTAATTTAGACTGGAAATTAAGGCTGTTTATGGCAACTGCTGTATGTCGATGGAAATGTTGTTTGATGTGCTATATTTTAAAACCATGTCATTGACTTTTGAAAACTGCTTCAAAGTTAAATGCACAAAATTACTTTGACAAAATATTATTTTACCATACAATTAAAACATAAAAGATGAAAAGTTGAAGGTCTTGCATGTTTTATGCATAAGATTTAATTTTTCTAAGAGCAATTTAACTGACCTGAAATTACTTCTATAGAAAGACAATGTCTGATGTAGTCAGACTATCTTATAAAAATCTTTCTTCCTCTCTTTAGTTTTTAATTTTGCATTTATTAATATATGCACTAACTTAATGTTTGACATTTTAATTTTTCAGAGCCTAATTGAACCATGCTATGGTTACAGAATAAAAGCAGAAATCTCAGGAAACTCAGCGGAAGCCCTGAATAAATGTTCCTTTCCTAGGAGAATATGCTGAAATCACAGGTTTTCCTTCATAGCATCCATAGGCCACTTATGAATGAGAACATCCTTTGCCTATGTGCCTGTAGTTGGGTGACCTTTGTTCTTCCGACTGGCTGCCCAGTTTTTGGTGAGCAACCTCAAAACCTGCAGAAAATCTTTACTTTCTGGAGGGGCCAGTGTTAGTGCCAGCAATAACATCAAGGATAGGTGGCTGTTAAATGAGTCAAGTTTTGCCAATGTCCTGGGTGTCCAGAGCAATGAAAAGAAACAAGTGAGAATGTCCTACAAGGGTATCTTACCTCAGGAATGGTTGCCCAGCCTCAGGAGAAGAAAGACATGTTTTGTGTGCTCCTAGATATAAGTACTGGTGGGGAGGGAGTGAGGAGGCAGGTAGCAGGGATGCTTGTCCCTTCTGTTCTTTGTGCTGGAAACCAGTAGGCTCCAAACATTGGCCACGGTGGCAAAGGGATGATTCTGGGAGGGAGGATGGGATTGTCTTCAAAGGGAAGAGCACGAGGATGGGTATATGAGGGTAAGAAAGGAAATAGGACAGGTAGTGGGGAAAGAAGGCCAATAATAGGAATAATAAAACACCCCAAATGAAACTATAATAGTTGTAAAATTGAATGCAGTTTTTAAATTAACAAGTAAAGCTTTGACACACGTAAAAATTCCATTTCATTCAATAAGAAAAGAAGAATGGAGAAAGTAAACTTCCATTTCACAAAGAGAGCTCTCATCCTGTTTTTTCTCTGAAGGGGTGCTTGGATGGAAACAAAAACCTGGATGACTGTGTGAATGCTTACTGAATCCACATCTCTTCTTTCTAATTGAAAATCACGCATGCCAAAGCCCCTGACTGACTGGCAACACTTGGAGAGGCAGCCACTGACTCTGAGTGTTGCTGCTCTTGATCGCCTATTCTGATATGCTTTACACTGTGCAATGACAATAACTAAATAAACAGGCATGACTGGTAACTTGCTTCTAGATCCATAAGCTACAATTGCATGACTGTTGCACTATTTGTAGACAGTATCTTTCAACATTTCCATCCAATTCAAGTTTAACAGAGACATTCCTCATCCTAAAAATTTGCTCATTTTTTTGACAGTGAGGTCATCTCTGTTTTTTTCTCTTTTTACACTTAAAGGTACTTAAAAATGACTTGAACCTGTTTAAAACATAGCTTTTTTAAATAATAATATGGAGATCCTACATCAATGCTTTGAAAATCCTTAGGAATGAAAGGCCTTCTAACAGATTAAACTGTCAGATTCTGTCCACTGTGCCCAAAAGCACTCTTATTATAAAATTCCTTCCACTAACTGCATTTGAAAAGCTCTGTTAAGCCATGATATTCCAGTGGAAAGATTATTGCAAAACTTCAGTTTTGTTTAGGTCTTCCCTCTAGTCCTCAGATTTGTGTCTACATCATCCTTCTAATTTCAAGGGTGTGAGCAAGTAATACTCACTTGTTTTTGTGTCAGTTTGTTTTGTGGCTTGGTAGTTCTTTTCCCTTCCTGTTGTTTATCCCTGAGTCATATCCTCTGGTCTAATTACCAAACCAATTGTTTCTGATATGATAAGCTGGGCTTCCCTAGTCATCCAGGCACTCTTCTCTGCATCTGTCTGGTTGTGCTGAGGCCCCACTGTCCATACATTCCGGAGGTTTTCGTTTGGACTTCATTTAGCCTTTTTCTATGAACTGAATGCCTATGGGCAGCTGGTGCACTTTAAATGTGCCCCTGGAACTTACCTTCCAGTTTAGTTTTTCCTGAAATGAATCTGGTGCATATGCTATATGGCCACTGTGTGGTGTGAATCAAAGCATCACGAGCAGTGATTCACTTAAAAAGCACCCTCCTCATCCGGACTAAAATGCTGCTGTAGACAATCCCTGATAAACTCCATGGCACTTTCTTGAGGAACTGGGATTTATTCCAATGTCCATTTCCAAAACTCTTTTCATTCATTTTATACCAAGGGTCATGTAGGACAATTGGTTGTTGTCCTCCGTTGTTGTCCATTAAAATAAACACTATATATATATATATATATATACACACACATATTTTTTTTTTTTTAAAATGAAGAGGAAAATAGAGATCACTGTAGGCAATTAACAAATATGCCACTTCTTTCTACCCTAAATGTCTTGAGATTATTTTTTTTTTTGTAGGATAAGTCAATTAAAAGAAAATACATTTTTATTATGAAATAATTTTAAAATGCAAGTAGTAAAAATAGTGAACATTTATACAGTTCAAATAAATGTGCTTCTGTGTTTTTATTATAACAGCTTCTTTGTATATTTTTTGACTATTCCAAAATGGCATGATTTTACTAGGATCTAAATGTGTTGAAAGGCACATTAACCAAGAGAGGGGAAAAAAAGGAGCTATATATAGTTTTACTGTCCCTTTAGGGAACCATTGCTTGAGCTTCATTAATATGCATTTTAGCACAATCTAATTTACTCATATGGCTGGCCCCAGGTGTTTGGAAAGGCAACCAGAGGAAAATCAGATCATACTAAAATTAGAGACAAGAAATATTGAATGCCTTCCCTTTTAGGTCCTTGAAAGGCACATATTAATTATAACTGGATGAATTTATGAAAACTAATACTGTGAACAGCTCCAATAGTAATTATTTTTTGAAAAATATCTACCAATATGTGTATTCTGATCCAAGTGCACAGAAAATGTTCTGTTAAAGAAAATATGTATATATTGCCCCCACAAAACATTAAATATTTAGTGCAGTGCCTCCGTGTCACTCTTTTGATGTGTATTTATTCATTGAAAACCACAAGACAAAGCCTCATTTCTTGTGTGCTGTTTCTTGCACTGCTTCCAATGGGACAGATCATTAGATCTTGATGGATTTGCCCAGTCCTCCTAAAGAGAGTGTATCTCTGCTGGGTTACAGAAAAACAAGGCCGGTGACACTGGCGAGCAAAAAATGACAAGGTGTGGGGAAAAAAGGTTAAAAAAATATGCTGCGTGCTGTCACTGTGTCAAAAGAAGGGTTTGGCAAGCAAGTGTTCACAGCTGGTCCCTGAACTGCTAACAGGATGTAGTGGTGTGATAAAGGGGCTTTATATATTAATTTCCTAAGTGTCTTCTTGATTTGCAGCAGGAGGCATAAGCAAAACAATGTCAAACAAATTAGCCCCGAAGGTGCCTTTGGAGCAGTGCTTAGCGATCTGCCCTTGCCCGGGCGCTCTGAACTCTTCAACTGGGGAGGTGCTTGCCCCGGGAAGAGACTATTTCAGAATAAGTCTTTAGGGCTGAAACAGCCTGAATTACAGCAGTAGCAAGCTACTGGAGACTACATATGTTATGGAAACACTTAGTCATCTCCAGTGAGATTCTAATTTGAAATATCTGACCTTCCTATGATTCAAAAATAGTGAGACTTCAGCACGGAGGCTGGTAACAGAGCGAGTAGTAGCACAGGGGCTCGTATTGCCTGTGCTTGGAGAAACGTTCAGATCTTTCCAGGCTTTGTGAAGACTGCAAAGGAACCAGGATGGTATCTCCTGCTCGGGTGCTCGAAATAATTTTAGTCTTCTTACCAGAAATTTAGTAAGAGACCTTGGAATTTCAGCTTGGAGCCAAATCTACTTCCTCCTAAAGAAGCCAAGTTAATTCTGCTTCAGATAGGGTTTAATTTCAGGAGAAACCACACTGAAGCATGCTTACATGCAAATCATCTGATGTTTGTCAGATATACTCTTCGTTATACCTCAGTGAAGCACCACAGACAAACATTACTTTGATGTGATAAGCAGGGTGATATTAAAGGTGAATACTAGAGTGTGCTATTAAGATGGAGTTTAAAAAATGTACTTACTGAAAGGAATAAAGTCTCCACAGAGGGTGCCATTTAAGAACAGTCCATCTAAAGAACATTCTCCCAAAGCAAAACATCAAAGAGAGGATAGAAAGTATGTTTTAGGCCAGGATTCTTGAAAGAAATCAAAGATGTGAGTTTCATTAAATCACCAAGGAGTTTAAGGAGAAGTAGATTCAAAATGTACATGAAAATTATTGCAGTGAAGAGGGAAAATAAAATATCCAGTGGTCTGAGAAAAAGTACAAATCAAAGAAAAAAAATGAAAATAGGATAATTCAGAAATACCTTAGAGAAAGAAGTTACACCAATAGATGGAAAAACATATGGGATTTTGCTCCTATCTGATCACAAAAAATATATATATAAATAAAAATAATAATAAAAATAAAAAGTAAAGACCATTTCCAGAACCAACCTATACATAAATACAATCCTTCAACCTTGACAAACTAATTATTGGACCTTCTACAAAAACAAAACAAAAAAAAAAAAGATGGTTGAATCCTATGAGGAAAGGCTGAGAGACCTGGGTCTGTTCAGCCTTGAGAAAAGAAGACTGAGAGGGGACCTTATTAATGTATATAAATACCTGCAGTGTGGGGGACACAGGGATATGGCCAGCCTCTTTTCAATGGTCTGTGGGGACAGGACAAGGGGCAATGGCCACAAAATGGAGCATAGGAAGTTCTGCACCAATATGCGAAAGAACTTCTTCACGGTGAGGGTGACGGAGCACTGGAACAGGCTGCCCAGGGAGGTTGTGGAGTCTCCTTCTCTGGAGATATTCAAGACCTGTCTAGATGCCTACCTGTGCAGCCTGCTCTAGGGAACCTGCTGTGGCAGGGGGGGTGGACCTGATGATCTCTGGAGGGCCCTTCCACCCCCTACAGTTCTGTGAATCTGTGAATCTGTGAAGCCTAGACTCCTCGTTTCTCCTAGACTGAGACAACGAGCAAGTTCATAGGAATGAAAATATTACCTTTAATCATTTAACTACCTGTTAGCAAAAGTACATGCTTTTGCAATATGGCAGTAAACCCTCCTCCTATGAGTGTCTCAATAACATTGTCACATGGGTGGGAATGACCATGGACCTTAATAAGAAGATGTTTTGCTCTGCCCTGGCAGTCCAGGAGCCACCCGCATGCAAGACTGTGACCATGTGTGCAGAAGCAGCTGAGGCTCATGGAGTTAACAGTTGGCAGCAAAAAGGATCAGAGGGAACAAAACCAGCACCCTGCAAACGTTTTTCAACTTACGGGCTTCCAGCAAGCAATAACTTGAGCAGCTGCAGTATAACACGGTCTCCACTTTATCTCCTGTTCAGTTCATCCCTTTATCATTTAAATTACTTCTTTTGTATCACAGGTTTGAATGCATATTTGTCTGTTCTTTGAGTCAGCACTTTGTTTCACCTTGGTTGAAAGTGGGGAGTATTTTGTACTGCCCATGCTGTAGCTAATGCTCCTGCAAGGCTCCTCAGAGGTATGAGAGGGACCTCGTGGAGGGAGAAGGGCCAGGCTGCTGCTTCCTGGCTAAGCTGTTCAGGCTTCTTTAATGCCTTTTTGTTAAACGCTGCCAGTTAAGGTGCTGTGAATGCTGTAAGAAAACACATGAGCAATGTTAATTATATCTATTCCACATGACATTTTGATGAATAAAATCATAGAAAAGCAAGGGTATCATCCAAATGATATTCTATGTGTCTTCATTACAGTTAGTTATATGGTGCCACTGATAAATGTGTTTCTGTACATAAAATTAGATCCACTAATAAGTACTTTTACCCAAGAGGGTGTCAACAGCTAATGGGTCAGGGAGTTGTGTACATAAAAACCCCGATGAATTGGACTGTGGATCTATGCGTACACTGTCCCTTGGTGGATGGTTAAGTGTGTGTAATCCTGATACTGTAGTTTAGCTAAGGATGCATCATCAAAGTATTCTGTGCTTAAAAATAGGGATATTTAAGGAAGTCATGATATGGACAGTAGAGAGGTATAGTTTCTATTCATTCAGACAGCTAAATTCAGGGAGAACTTAAGGAGCTGCCTCTGAAACAGGATAGAGAAGCAGAGCAGAAAGGTAAGGTAGAACAGATAGGATTTGGATATTTGTATAACTCAAATATGGAAAAGAGATTGTGCCTGAATTATACTGTATTAAACCTGAGTTGTTCGGGTTTCAGTTGTTGTGCAGGCTTGGGTAAGACGTTGTCTGTCTATAGTTAACTGTGTATCTTGGCATACATAAGTGCACAATTTTGCTGCAGAACTGGGAAAAGAAAATTTGTTGGCTTCTTGACCTTACTGACCCTGAGGAACCTATGCAAATTTATACCTATAAATAAACCACGCAATTATTATTAGCTAGTCATACTTCATTGAAGTCTAAAATTCCCTGCTTGTCACATGCCAATATGCTGTGAATAGATATTACTGTGCTCTGCTGTAAACTTTGTGTCCTACACACCTTTGCAGAGAGCATCTCTGCCCTTGCCTTATCCTGGAGATGTTTGCAAGGTCAGTCTGAAAGTTCCTTGGGCATCTAAATACGAGCAGCTACTTCACTCAGGCATGTGCAGAACCTATTTCCTGATAAACAGGTATTGCAATCCAGAGTTTGAATACTTTTCCACCTCAGAGGTTCACCCCTTATGTGTGCTCTGAGAATCCTAACACCTAGAAAAACAGCACTAAAAGTGAGAGCTGGAGGTCATCTAACCCTCTGCTAGCCCCAGACTGGATGAGTTTGTGTTTGCATCCCACCTGTCGCTTAAGACTTCTGGCAATGGAGTTTCTACCGTCTTCTCAGGTGGGCTGTTCCAGTGCAAGAAAATGCACCTTAATATCTAGCTGAGATATCCTTTCTTTGATTAAAGGCTACTATTTCTTGTCTCATCACCACAGACACGGATAACAGGTCCTTCTTTCTTAGACAGCCAGCCAGTCTTTCAGGTATGCAAGTTTCTGATCATGTTTTCCACCGACAACCCTACGTCTTCCATAATCTTCGTTGTAAGTTATGGGTTGTAGACCTTGCATCATTCTCACTGTTACTACATTTTCTCTGTTTGGTTCATGTCGTCCATAGAGTGTGGTGTCAGCAACTTGACACTGCACAGAGTAGTTCAGCTTAGGCCTCCCCAGTATTGAATACTTGAGAGAAAATCCAGAGGCCTTGCAAATAATATTGCCGTTTAATTCATTAACCGACAAGGTCCTACTTACAGTTGACATTTGGGAGCACCCAGGAACGGGACACTGATGTCTACCCTGTCCTGATCCTCTGAGCATTTGGATCCACACTGCTGCTGTACCAGGAGGATGCCCTGGTGTCTAACTGGCCTGGGGAGCTCTGCCTTCAGCTCCAGTTGATCTGCTCTGCAGCTAGAAAAAGATTAGCTTGGGCAGAGGAAAAAATTATCGGAACGGAAAAAAGCAACCAAATGGTTATGGCATTGAGACGGGAATGGCCTCTGCTGGTAATTAATTTTTATGCTTGACAGTCCTTATTCTTTTGTATTTTCATTGCCAGTCTACTCTAAGGAACTATAATACAGGGCAAACCTAAACAGCAAAAAAAAAAATATTCTAAGGGTTTTACTCTTCTTTGACAGAGACAGGACTGATACACTTAGGTTCAATTCTCACCATTATTCTTATTTCACATCACTGAGACACACATGCCTCCATTTTCTAGAACCCACAATAGGTATGATTCATGTATAAAAATAAAATTCAAGCATAAAAAGCCCACACATAGGTACTTACAGGTTAAAGACCAGAGCCTCAGCCATAATGAATTCACTAGGAACTACCTTTCTGCAGAAGAACAGCCTTGGAATAAGAAATCACCAAATAAAAATTTCCATTCAAGGCAATGGAAAATTATGTCACTTATACTGTGTAAATATATACAGGCAGGAAGGCGTGTGTGTCTGAAGCAGAGACCTGAATTAAAATGCTAAAAATAGCAGGATCCTGTTTAGCAGAGGTGACATAAGAGACCTCCTTAGTCTCGTAGTCACCCAGCAGTGTACATCATTCTTTAGCAGAAGACTACTCTATTTTGATCACCAGTACATCATCATACATTACAGTGCTTCATATCTCAATCTTCATTGGCTCTCCAGACATACCACTGCATCATTCTACATTCTGGGCCGGTCGTGCTGCTTTTGCACATCATCCTTATGTACTCAGCTAAGTTGATTTATTCATGCCGAGAGAAGGAATTGCATGTTCAGGGTGCGCATGGAGCGTGACTTCCCAACACAGTGCCCTTGTGCAACTCAGTGTTACTCATCTGTGTAACGTAACAAATAAATCACACTTGAACTGATGGCAAGACAAACAGAAATTTTCATTTTCCTTTCATCTTCTGAGTTTGCTGATGATTAGTTTTTCTTTAAAATCTGTGGTTTCTCCTGCTTGATATTTTAGCTAGGATGGCATTGTGTGATGAAAGTAAGGTCAGATGTGCACATGAAAGGACAAATCATACATGAAAAACGTTGCAATGCAATGTTTATAAAGGAGCTTAACCATCATTAAAATGCCTTATGTGAGATAATTTTGGTGCCAATCAGTTTTCACAGAGTTGGGTGATTGGACCACGATGCCCTGGAGGCCTTCGATCGTCAGATTCCTACCCCATTTGCCAGGAGGTTGGATATGCAGACTGTCAGGCTCCATTGTTATGTGTCTAGGAACCATGTAGTAAAGAATGGTCTGGTGAGGATGGCAGCTGATACACAGTGCTGTCTCCAACAGTGGGAGAAGAAAGCCCTTGAAAGCAAAAGTGAGTTAATAGACTTAAAGGTCCCTTTATATGACCAGGTGGTGTAAATTTCCCCAGGTAAGAAGAAAATCAGAGTTTATTTTTTTTCAATGTGCCACTGACTTACCTGGAGACAAATCGGGACTATTTGTGAGGTGTTTCTACAGTGGTGTGCTACATAAAAGGGAAATATATGAATAGGAAATGTTATTTCTTTTACAAAATATATATTTAAATTAACATTTTTATTCAGTGATCTTTTCAATATTATGGAGATTTAACAGTAGTTTGCTTATTCAGTTGAATTGGTAGATATATAATTACAAGAGAGAGAGATCTTGTTTCTCAAACTAAATCTTTAAGAGCACATTCACTGTCTAGGTGAGCGGAGAATCCAACAACATATCCTTAACCCACGTGTAACACAAACAAACAAACAAACAAACAAACAAAAACAAAAACCAAAAACAACAACAAAAAAAACCCAACCAACCAAAGAAACAAAAAAGCGAGATGCTCTCCTGCACTTGGAATGGAGACGTTAGCCACCAGAGGGAGTCGTGTGAATACAGTACAAGTGGTTGCATTGGCACACAAAAGGTCATTAGATATTCCAGAGGTAAGGCTCAAAGATCAAACTTTTCTCTTTGTCCACAGCTAATTCTATAACAAATCAACATGTAATGAAAATCAGATTAAATTTTTGGCTTTTTGCTAAACGTGCCTGGGTGAAAAATTTACTCAGCAAAAGCTATCTTGATGCTTCATACTTAACCTTTCTAATTTGTGCAAAGTATGTGTTTGCTCAATAAAACAAAATTGCTAAGTAAGCTATCCAAATTTTATAGTTGAAAATACAACTCTGGGACTGAAAATCAAGATGTGCTTTAAATACCATGGACACTTTCACTGAATTAGTATAAAAATCTCAGTAATCTGAAATTTTCCTGGCAACTGCTTTGTTGGTGATAAAGCAGATTACATCTGATTGCTGTAATGGCTCTGCATTGCTGATAGCAGAATGAGCTGGAGAGCATCATGCAATGAATACTTTGGCTCTAGAGATGAATAGAAGGTGAAAGAAATACAGTGCTGTTTTTACAGAATTATTCTTTTGATCAGATCCAGTGTTTAAAGAGGTATGGGATCTATTCCAAATAACACTGAAGACTTTTATCCTGCCAATATAGCAGAAAAGTGCCTTACAACAAACAAGAACAGAAATTGATATGATCTGATGCTCCAGCAAGAAAAAGAAGTCCTTTGGAGTAGTCAGTGCCTTGTTTGGTCTTACTTGCTACACTTTCATTTGCATTATGTCTGGTAGGTACTTTAATATGGAAATGCATGTACATCCCTCCCTAAAGTAAAAAAAAAAAAAACTATTAAAGGTCTAGGTAGCCATTCACCGCCCACTAAAAAACAGGTTCTCATTAAGCATAACTGCACAGTGTTAGGTGCTGCATATCAGAAGTAGGAAGAAGCAGGAGAATGAAAAAGCACTGAAATAGATGAGAAGTAGCAATTTCAAGCCCTGGGGATGTCATAGATCACCCACAATGTTATGTGGAAGGTAACGGGTGGTATTAGCATATATAACATAACATAACATAACATTATATTATATTTATATCCCTATTTTTTCCTTTGCTTTTCCCTACCTGCTGCCTATTCCCCCTTCCTAATAACCCACTCACCGCTACCCCTCTGTAGCACCTACACAGTTTTTCTGCAGCTCTCTGTCCAAAACAAAGTTCATTTTAAGGCTAGAATGTGTCACTGCAAAGCTGCTGCTGAGTTTTTACATATTCTTTTTCCATGTAGGTGAATTTATTATGAACGTGTAGATTCCTGCCTTTTGGGAACTGTGACATTTTTCATTCTACAGACACAACATCCTTATGACCTTTGAAGTTTCCATAGTCCCATTTCCCTTAAACTTACAGTAAACCTAAGGTATGGAACTTGCAAAAGTCAAATCCAGACCATGAGGATCTTGCTTTCTAGCTTCCTTTTCATATATAACAGAGAACTTAACATCACAGAATGGAGTTCCTGTGGTAGTAACCTAGTAATTTTTTACTTTAAACTATTGCATACATGGAACACCACCTGTTCAGAAACACAAATATAATAATTAGGTAAAAATATTTATAACATTTTTATTTTGCAACCTTCATACTTGCAGGCAATTTTTAAAAGTAATTAGAAAAAAAATAATTAATTAAAAAAAACTAAAATGTAATGTATGGTTTAGTTCAACTAGGATGTTGCTCATATTTGAGACTATTGACACTATCCTCATTCATTTTCCTGGGGAGCAAATATGAAATTTCTTATAAGGATCCTTGGAAGGAATTTAGTCACGATTTACAGATGTAGCCGTGAATCTGCTTTGCTCCTGATATTATACTATAACTCAAGCAAAATTTGTAGGTGTTGCTTTTCTAGCACTTCAGACTGGAGAATGGCAGAATCTGCAAAGATTCATTGAACCTGCTGTACATTCATCTCTATTTTGCTTTTTGTGTTTCACCCCAAAAAACTGTTATGGAATTTCTCTGTATATCACAACTCCTGTGCTTAGTGTTTCTGAGAGCTTTCATATGACACATGTAATAGAGCTGCAGTGTTGTGCCTTCTGGAGACCTGGGAGGCATATATATTTGTAGAGGGAAGGAAAATTACTTTTTTTTTTTTTTCTTTAAAATCAATTAAAATCAGTTCAACATATTCAACAGTGCTTACATGGCTCCATAAAGCAATGGTAAATACAGTTAGTAGCCTTACATGCCCCTTTGGAAGAGAAGAGGAATAGTCACACCATTTTAAATTGCCCTCATGCAAAATTGTGGCCTTTTTCAATTCACAAGTTTAAAATATATGCTGAACTTTCCAGTGGAGCAGGTATTTTTACTTTAAAATTGATCAGAAAAGTTATTGGCTAAACTTCTGGTTCCAGTTTTATTCACTTTTAAGTGTTAGTATAATATTTTTCTCCATTTTTAACAGATAATTTATTTAAATTGATTACATTTAATGAAGTACAAGTGGAGAAAAAAGTCTCATTTTTTTATGAGATAAAGTTCTTTGTTCAACTACCATTTTGATTCACTCTAGACTTCAGTGCTAGAGTAACAGTTTGAATATGAGAATATTGTTTCATATATAATACTTTATAATGTACTTATATAAAATATGGTGTTCTAATATTAAAAAATCATTGTACTTCAGTGTAAATACAATTCTGATTTCACATTTTTATCCCAGTTTGGAGCTACACACTTTGAAATATTAGATTTTTCCACAGAAATGAACATTCTCTTTTCTCACAGGTTGTATTTTACTTGCTTGAAGAATACTGCTACAACAGTTCAAGCGTGAAAACTGATGCATATAACAAACAAGAAGTTCATAATGATGTGCTTGCTGCCACATTAGCTTGAAGACGTTAAATCAGATTCTGTAAAATGCTTAGATTTGTAAACAGTTCTTAAACACATGACTGGGCCAAATCCTTTATCTTCAGTAATATTTTAGGCAACAGAAGAAATTCTGCAATTAAAATGTTGTTCCCAAAGCTAATTTTTCCCCAAGTCAAATGAGAAATATATGGATTAGTTTTTTTGTGCATTTTCTTCCAATTTAGCAAGGAAACCAATGTGGAAGATGGGCCATCTTCAGAGCTGATTAAAGAAACCTCAGATGTCAGGGAATACACAGCTCTTTTAAGAAAAAAAGAATATTAAGTAGCTTTTGAGCAGCACAGCAATGTGACATTTTTACAAGGAACTCATTTGGAAACAAAGTAAAGAGACACTCAGAAGAGACTGAGAAGAATGCTGGTAGTTTGCTTTCACACCATTTGAAGATGGCAATGACTTGTTATTCTTATCCACAAGAAAGTGTCCTTCAGCAAAACTAAATCTCAGCAAAATAGGGAGGGTAGATACTGTCTGATCTGTCTGTCTTAATTCTCTCCCCTTTTCTAAGTAATGTTTATGATTTCTAGGGCCTTGCTTCTAATCTCCTTAGAAAATTAACCAAGATGTTAACAGGTGAGAAGAGATACAAATGCTCACGGGAGGAAACAGGAGCACAATTACAGATCCACTCATGAACAGTTCTTGGATAGTAAGGAACAATTTCCACAGTCAATGAGGTGAACACCAGTGTGTCAAACATTTAATGAGAGAAAAGCCTCTGCAATATTTCAAAAGTATTTCTGTCCAAAAGGCTACCTGAAAAAAATATCCACAAAGAAGTTCTTAAGAGATTCATTGTTGGTCTTTCCTATGGTAGCTGGGTTTTGTGCTGCTCTGAGCATCCAGAGGAGCCATCCCCAATTCTGGCAGGTCTGTTGGGACGTGCAGCAACGAGAGCTGGTGACCTCCCCCAGAACCTGAGACTGGGACTTCTTCCCCCAGCTGCTGCATCAAAATGCCACTGTCACCCCTTAGAGAGGCTCCTCTTGATCCCCCTCCTAAGAGAAGGACCTAAGAGAAGGACAGACTCACCAGCACCCCCCATTGCAATACCACCATTACTCTGACTGATATGTAGATGTCTCATGAATATAAGGTATCTGCATAGGATGCCCTGGAAAAGAGCGCCCGTTTTCAGCAGTGTGGAAAGCAGATCAGTTTATTTGGATTCATCACTGCTGTGTGAAATCACGGGTTTTGATTCTCATTCAGGGTGCTCTAAGGAGAAATCCCACTGGAATCCTTTTGAAAACTGCTAAATGAGAGAAGAATCAGGCTCATTTTATACAGTTATTTCCCGAATGTAGATAAATGTAGATCACCTCACACTCTTTATAAATTGCATTATTCAGTTGATGTACAACTCCCTTGTGGAAAGCCACAGCCGGCTGAAGTGAGTCTAGATACAGACTCAGCTGTTTCAATTTGCCTTGCATCTGTTTACTTGCAAAGATATTAAAGGACAAAGTTTTATGAACCTAAACTTACACTTGATGTCTTAAAGAAGAAAACAGTCCCTGGGTCTATTTGCCAAACTGAAGTGGCAACGTCTTCTGTGTGCACACCTTGAGAGCTTTATAATGGGGAAATTACTATTCCTACTCAGAAAGCAAGCCTTTTTCTAGTTAGGTCCAACCAAGGTTACTAATGGCTACATTTCTTCCCTTTGTTTTCTTGTTTTGTGTCCTCTCTGTTGTGACAGACTGCAGTGTCTGAGCAATGAGCTGTGAAACCGCATTTGTTCACAAAATGAAGCTAAAATGATTTGGTCCCAATGCAGCAGAAATTCAGCCATTCACCTTTACCTGTAAAAGAAGCTTTGTCATGAGACTTACAAAGTGAGATAAAAATAAACAACAAACAAATACAAGTGCCAGAGATCTGGAATCCTTGTGTGGTGTACAGTAGGGATTTGTAAAGCTTTATTTGTTCAAACAAACAAGCAAACAAAAATGCAGAAGAAGATGGACTCTGAATTTTGTGGTGCACCTCTAAGTGCAAATAACAAAATCCTTTCAATAAATATATAACAACTGCTGGAAATCCAGAAATAGCTTGTTTTCCATATTAGGAGGAAGAATATGACAGAACCCCAATTAACAGAGGCTTGGAGCAGTACTGGTCAATATTTTCTTTGAGATGAGCACACCAACACACCAGAAGGCTCCCAGCCTTCTGCACTAAGAAGGTAACTGAAGGAGGCTGATTAAATACAAGGGTTTGAAAACAAATCTTCCAGCATCTTTGCAGGACAAGTCTTCTTCCAGAAGAAGCTGCTTCTTGCTTTCCAATCCAGCACCTTTCAGCAGCTCCCTTTGTAGGGGCTTCTCTGAGTTCCTTGGAAGGCTTCCTGTTTTCCACAGCCCCCAGTGTTGACACCGTTCTGTGCCCTGCTCCTTTCAAGCATCTCCTGGATGGCACTGTCTCCTACCTGCCCCATCCTACAAACCAGAAGCTTTCTCCAGCTGAACAAGGGCAACTGCATTAGAAGAAAGCACTTTTTTTTTTTTTCCTTCTTTCCCTCCCTTCCTCTGATTCTACCTCACCTTCTGGGGTGCTTTCAACTCTGCCACACAACCACTAGATTATTTTAGATAAAACATACACTATACAGTACCATTTACGGTAAAACACACACACACACACACACACATACACACACAAATCAAACAGTCATAGGCTCCATCACAGAGGGCAGAAAACAGGACAGGGGAACCCTATGCATCATTATGAACAGCCAAATATCCTGCTCCTATGGAATAAGGAGTATGGAGGAAGTTAAAATGAACTGATATTTGATGGAAAAGAATCCTCTTTTCCTCTTGCAGAGTTCCCCAATGCCTGGCCACATTCCTCAGCTGGATGCACAAAAGATGTTTGCCTTAGGGAGATAAAACAAAGGAGAAAGGTTATGGAGACACCACATTAATGGAATTTAAAGGTTAAGACTGAAATAGCTTTCATTCTAATCCAAACATTTAGTCCTTTTAATTTTCTGAGAAATTTTGTATTTTAGCCTGATTGTGTTTCCAGGCAAGCCAAATGAGTTTGCTGTTTGATCTACAAAGACAAAGGCTAAGCCATGTAAAGGCCTCTTGTGCCCCCTCAGATAACCACCAAATGGTGTGCTCTTCCAGGATCATCATGCAAAGGCACGCAGCTGTTGTGGCAACCTCATACAGGTCACTAACTCCCATGCATGATGCTCCTGCACCTTTCTTCTTTGAAAGTAGAGGGGTGTTTGGAATTACTTTCACCTGCAGAAGATTTCTTCTAGGAACAGGACAATTTGGTACATGGCAGAACTGCATCTTTGCTTAACACAAGGAGGAAGCCAACCATCCAACCTCATTCTGAGAAAGGGGAGAGACACAAGATAGTATTTGCAAAGCTAGATGTCAAAAAAACAGGACCTCTGACTAAAAATGACCCAAATGACCCAGCTTTCAGAATCACCAGGAACCTACATGTCTGATTGTCTCTGGGGTTTTATCTAGTAAACAATCCCTGGCAAAAGCACTTGACCAGTGCCTTCACTTGACCACTTGTATTTAGGTAAGGTTTGGCAGGCATTCAGTTTAAATCATTTTTGTTGCAAAATTATAAACTTGCCAAGGTGGCATTTAGTTAGGAGCATTTCATCAGCTCTAACACTTTTTAAACTCTCAGAGAGATTTCTCTCTTATTTTGTTGGAGGCTGCCTTGGGTAGAGCAGAATAAAGGATACGATGTTAGTGCAGTTAGCTTGAGACCCAGGAGAACCAACTTCAATTTTCAGCTCCACCATAATCTTCTTGTATGACAGTTCATTGTTTCTGCTTCAGTTCATCATTTTTATTACTTCTGAAACAGAGCTGAATATCTTTCTAGACTTCTTTTCTGACCATGAGTTGTTCAGCTCAGTCTAGGAGTCATTAAATGAAACTGAATGGCCTAAAAATACGGGACGCTAGAATGGGAAGTTTTGTGTCTCTGGGAAATAGAAATGACACTATTTCCTTATTTAGAGCTGTAAACATACTGAGATGTCAGTAGTTAGGCTATTAAAGTACAATAGCTAAAAATACAATGTTTGGTTAAATATCTAATAAAACAAAAATAGATTTTTTTAATGGAAATCTTCAGTATTTGCTATAGAAGGGGGAAAGTGTACAATTTTTCCAAACTTTGGAAATACTCTGTCAATAGCAATAGACTTCAAAAGACATCTGAGTACATGATTATGTAAAAATACAAGCAAATAGTGACAAAACAACAAAGCTATATTGCAGAAGCTTGGTCCAAATTTTATTTTAAGAAAACTCATAGTTTTAATACACTTGTGTGGACTTTCAATGAATTTGCCAGCACAACTGGATAACAGAAAGAAAATAGTCACCGAATCTGCAAAAATTCAATGAAGAATTCCTGATCTCAGTGAATGAATGACAAATGAATTGTCATATACTCAGTGGGGCCCAAATTTCACTCACAAAGTTTTAATTCTTTTCTGGTCTCTCAAGTTGTAAGTGAGAATGGAAATGTAGCAGACATGGATAATGTATTGGAAAGTTTTTCATTTACTCATATTAGTGGTCATAAAAAATGGACTTAGAGGCTGAAGTTACAGTTTCTAAGGTTTTTTGAAAAGGTATAAAATGGTTCAAAGCCTTTATCACATCTAACATTCCCAAGGTTAGTAGGTCCTTAGATGAATTTGATAATCCATTTCACACTTTATTTTCTCTTACATTAGAGAAGTGGTGCCAGTGAGTTTAAAAAATTTTAAAATTTATGTCTAAAACTTGATTACTCAAAAAGAAATCAATGAGAATTTACGTTACTGAGGCCTGAGAATGGGCTGTAAAACTGAATTTATTATGATGCAGTTCACAACAAATAGATTGCTTTGGGTTAGAACTGAGAACTGGTGACTGAAGATCACGTTCTAGCATTATTTTTGGAATAATACTTAATATAAGCATACTTATTACCTATCAGTCAGAGAGCAATTTATTACTTAGTTTTGAGAAGAGGGAAAATTCACTTTAGGTGCATTGTATTTCCTTGGGCAAATCTGTAATAACTGTCTCTTCTACTTGTTAGTAACAGCTGAATGGATAAAGGTGCACAAATCAGCCTCCTTCCTCTCTACTGTCCTTTGGTCAGGACAGTTGTTCAGTTCACTATTTTTTGGAGAGCTTTTGATGATGCAAAGGGTGCAGCAGCACCCTCTCCATGAAAGAGACCAATTTGGCAGACTGCCTTCCAGAAAACATTAGAGTTTTTTAAGGATCGACACCCAACTCCATAGCTGATGCCAGATATTTCACATGATGCCATGTTGACTTTTTTTTTGGAAAAAGGATTTGTAGAACTAAGTCTATCCATCTGTCCATCCATCCATCCATCCATCCTAGTTTAAAAGTCAGGCAGACATTTCATGTAGGAAAATTATAGACCACAAATGAGTCTTAAAGATGACATCTCTGTGTAGTAAAATGGAGGTCTAAAGCCATTGTGAGACATAGTCTTCTGTTGTTCACATAATTTAAATGACTTTACATGGGTTTTGAATCTATCTATATGCCTGTGAGCTTAATACAAATGACAAATCTCCAGCAAGTTTTAATTGTTTGCAGTTCAAGAATTAATTAATTTGTGAATGAATTTCCAGTTCTGACCTGTCCATGGCTTTGAGACAATTACGCTGTAATATGTAATCATAAATTACAAGAGAAACCAAATTCTGAGACTAGTCTGACTTTTCCATATTTTGAGCATAAGTGAAATTTTCTTTCTTACCTTGCATCAACAACAATGTCACTCTTCCAGGAACCATCTCAGAAGGAAAATGAGTTACAGTTCTTTGTTACCTCCTCTCTCATGGATGATGGAATGAAAACTTACTCCATCTTATTTGGGGGCAGGGGGGGAAGAGAAAGGAAGGCTTGGATTACTACCAAAATCCTCTGCACTCCCTATTCACCTGCACAGGAGTCTTTTTTGGGCCACCTCTCACAAGTGAATTTCTCACTGGAGAGTGGAAATGATTATCTCATATTTCTGATCCAGTATTTCTGGTTGTGTCCTAAGAACCAGTAGACAATAATGTAGAACACTCAGGAAAAGCAAAGGAAACCAAAACAATATACAACATAATCTGGTTAAACAAATTTGACTAAAACAAAAGGTACTTACCTGAAGATGGAGAAAGTTCTTAGAATAAGTTTCCTAGGTGTAACTGTCTTGAAATCAGGCTAACAGTTATGTACAGTCACGTAGACAGGAGAAACAGAAAAATTGCCTGCTTTGATGAATCAAAATAACAGGGATATCCCGCTTTTCTCAATATTCTATTGATGTTAATAGAATCATTCCACAGATAAGACAAGATCTGCACCTAAAGGTAAAGTTCTACAGGAGTTAATACTAAGCATATTTACAGACCTTTTTTTCCCCCCCCCCTTTTTTTTTTTAACCAAATATATGGAATTTTGGATGTTTTATCACAGTCCATTCTATTCTGAAGGTTTTTAGAATCACTTCAGTTGGACCATATTGATTTTCAATGGTTCTCTTGATTTCTAATTATACAGTTCTACAGGACTTGACAACCCTTATCAATGACAAAAACCAGCTTCAATCAGACACTGAAAATGGGACAATCTTTATGAAATAACACGGTTTCATCAATGTTTGCTGCAGAACAGCATCCAGATGCTGTTGTTAGTTGTGACTGACTTGTATTGAGAGTGATATAAAGACACATAATATGGTACAAACAGTAAAATTCAACTACTCTTTAGCAAGATTGAGGCTTTACTCACAGCTTTCTAATGAACTTGAGCTTATCAACTTATCTTCAGGCTTTTGCAGAGTCCCACCAGGCACAGGTATTATGCTGCTACACAGGTATTTCTGCAGCAGGTAGCAATATGAGTTGTAAGACAAAATAATGCAATAGATGTAAATAACAGTGGTCCCTAAACTCTTAAAAAATATAGAAGGTGCACAAGTCCATCTCTTTTTAGGTCAACACTTATATCTGTGCTTTAATTTAAGTTTGTGTTTGAAGCCTATTGAGTCCAATAGGGTTCATCGCACTGATGTTTTCCTGAACAGGAACCTGCAAGAAGTGTGTGAGGGAAGATGTGAGCCAACCTGCAGGAATGTGCTACTACCAGAATGTAACTTTAATTTTCATGACAAAACGCTATCAAGCAAATAAAACAAGTAGATAGCTGTAAAGCCTTTTGCCTACCCTGCATAGCCAATATCATTTACTATTTCTTCTCTTTCTATCCAAACACAAATAAATGAATATTGTTAATAGAAGCAGTAATGCATACACACAGAACTTTTCATCTTTAAGACACTCTCATGAACACGAATTTAATTAAAAAGAAATGTGGTCTTTGAAAATATCATGAAACATGGCCTTTACCTTTTTCGACATGATATATTTTATAACTTTATACTATCACATCTTCCGGAATTAGGTAAATTGCTGGCCTTAGCATCTTGCTAATGTGCTTCTCTATGGAAATATTATTTCCCTCAGAAAGGAAAAAAGAGAACTGGGTTTTCCTGAAACTTTTCAAGCTGTATCCTACTCTACAGTCCAGGAGTTCTTCATCTAAGAATTTTAATGAAAATTAAGAAAAATCATAGAATTGTGATATAGTGAGTGTATAGCTTTGTTGAAGCTTTTTTTTTTTTTTTTTTTTCCTGTGATCTCCATACTTTGACTTTCAACTTAGGCTATTTTACAGGTCTTGCTAAACATCATTTAATGGAGCTTTATTGTGTAAAATAAAGATTGTTCCCCTCCCCTCAACATTTAAGAGCCATTAATGGTTAAAACCAACACATTAAAATTTATTTTTTCTTTCAGTGTTGAGCAGATACTAAGCAGAGAGGGAAATGGATGGGGTGCAGAGCCGGTGACCCACAGACAATTTAGACCATTTTAAATGTGAGAGAAAATGTGTTGACAAAGGACTTGAAACTACCTACCTATGGAGGGGGGCTCAGGGAAAAACCCAGCATTCATGTGTCCAAGCTGGGTAACCAGAATATGACTTACCCAGAATCTGTGGCTTTTTTGAAAATATTGACTCATTTTCAAAAGTGTGTGTTTTCCTTCTTTATACAGAGCACAGTTTAAGATGATTCTATTTCTAGATAGACAGATGCCAGTAACTTAATTTATTCTTCTTAGATTTCACATCTTATACTGTTTGTGAAAGTTGTGCCCAGCTCTCTGTGCTGTTTTGCTACTGCTGTAGATACTCTAAAAATAGCTTGTGTGAGGGTGGTATTTTTAGTAATCATTTTAAATTACCTTGCCATTGGTTGCAATCACATTAATCATGTTGAACGTTTTTGGGTGCTCAAACAAATGTATGTACCTTCATAGGAGCATTGTTATAATTTAATACTAACATCCTTTTAATACAGGCGGTAGTTTCAATGAGAGAAGTGTAAAATACCAGTTGTATGTGACACTAAGGTGAGTTTTTGGAAACTAAGAGATCAACTTCTATTATTTTTCTCAAATAAGGTTGAGAGACTAAAGCATAATATGAAGCTGAAGTGGTCTAGAGGAACAGGAAAAAAGGTATAAGTGTGACATCCAGATCCGTGGACAGAAACAGTGATGAGATTTATAGAACTTGGATCCTGAGACCATTGTCTGCATTTCCAATCTTCTTCTCTACTGGCGACTAGCCATTTTAGGAAGGATGCAGGTCCCTGGTCTGGGAGATGTTCTGAGTTACTGGCCAGGCTCCTACAAAACCTGGGTAAAATACAACTTTTGTCCCTCAGAGGATAGTGACACAGCTGCTGCCTGCCGTCACTGGAAGAATCAAAGTCCCTCCAAGGAGAACAGCTCACCTGGGGATACAATTTGCATATAAGCACTGCTCCCATGGGTAAATTACCGTTATGTAAAATAAACCTTAACAAAGTTCTGCCTTGTGTCATTTTCCTGCGTGGTACAATGTATATTACTAAAATCTCTCTCCTTAAGAAAGGCATCTGTTTGTAGCCCAGCTCTTCACTAAGCCAGAAGCTTCTAATTTAATTTAGGTTTTCTGAGTTAACAACATTTTCTTATTTAAGGCCAAGGTGGTCATTTTTTCTCTTGAAATTGTCTCTTATTGAATTCCTTTCCCATCAGTTAAGAGATACTTTTTGACATCTTTAAGCCACGCAAATAATAATTTCTGACAGCATCAGTGTGTCTTAGCCATGGTATCCTGGAATGCTACTGTTTTAAAAATGTAAGAGAAGATGGCCATTATTTTTATAGTACATTGTAGGTAAATAAATATGTAGATTTATTTTTAAGATATTTTAAAAGAGCTTAGACAATGCTGGTAATACTTCAACATCTTTTCTGGTGAGAAAGTGAGCTGTTATTTCTGTCACTTGCTGAGAACTGCTGTCTTCATGACTTGTACTTTGTGGCAGTCCTGAGCCTCACAAAGTCTAGGTGGAAAACATTCATGTCCTTTTTGGAATTCAGGAAACCTGACTGTCTAAAAATATAGTAAATTCTGCTATTAAAAAAATACTATAGCAAAGAGTTTTCATGCTGCTCTGTTTGTTTTATTTAATGTAATATTAAGGTTGTCCTTAACAATGCTTGCACAAAGACAGTATATTTTTCATTGCCAATATGTTGTCTAAATAGAAGCCCTCCAACCAAACATTTTTTGTTGTTTTTAACAGGACTTTTTTTTTTTTTTTTTTTTTTACTATGTGGGACTCAATTATTTAACCCTTTTTTAATGAGCAAAAATACTAAATAAGTAAACATGGCTAATGAAACCTATTCTGACAACATTCCTATCAAGGAAACAAAAATCTGTCCATCAAATAAATCTCGGGCATTTTTTAGGAGCTGGTAATCACAATGTCTCCTTGCTCATAGGAGCTCTATGAATTTGTGATCTACCAATACAGAAACACAAATCAAATTTTCCCTTGCTTTGTATCACAGTGCACAATACCTTGTATAAATGCTGAATAACACCAAATGTATGCTTTGTTTCCTTGCTGCAGTACCTTAGATATCAGAAAAGACTTCAGTTAATTACAGCATTCCTATAGAATATGTTATAGGGCATCACCTTCCTCTTTGAAATCTACTGCATTTTGGTGCAGTGATAGGATTTTTTTTTTCATATTATTCATCTGATCCAACACACTCCCCCGTCCCACTCTCTGCAAAATATCTTTTAAATCAAATCACAGTTCCCAGAAGTGTATTTGCAAAGTCTTCTAAAACACTTGCTCCAGGGCTGAAATCTGCATCTTACCAGATTTCATCAACATAGCACTGCTTGTAAGTCTACAAATCTAAATTATTAAATAAAAGAACTCTTGAAAGAAAATTATAGTATACTGTGGCAATCTGAAAGTTTGAGTGTTAAAAGGTAGTTCTTACCATGAACTGATCACAAAAATTATTGGAAATTAAACTGCTTTACTCACGAGCTCTATAACAATGTTCAAGCGGAAAGCATGACATTAATGCCTGTGCTGACATTATAGCATTTTCAGTACTGTATTACATGAGTATGGCCTGCAGGCTATCTGAAGTGAAGGACTATGATTCAGCAGCACACAAGGTGTTTTTATATACACAATAGAAGGCAAAGTTTGTCCCAGACCCCTTCTCTTGTTATAAACATATGGGCAGGATTCTAGTCTTCCCCCTCTCTCCCAAAAGTCACAGTGTTTCTGATCCTCCTCATCTCCACCTTCTATTTTGTGAAGGTTAGGCCAGGATGTGGATTAGAGATGTACAAATATGGTTAAAATGAAAGTTAAGAATTTGTTTGTTTGTTTGTTTGCTTACTCTTTCAGTTCTCCAAAATAAGTGGGTGTTTTACCAGGACAGCTAGGTCTTTCTCTTGTATGGTTCCAGCTAGTTTAAAATTCATCACTGTGACTTTTTATTCCAGAGTATTCAGATGAAAGAGCCTTGAACTTTCAAAAAATGACTTTTTCTCCGAGAGTTGATAGTCCAAACTTACAGTAAAACTAGTAAATAAACAACTGTCAACAGTTGCTCCTTTATTTTTACCTATAAGCAAAATAATTCTAATAGATTTAAAAGGCTTTTGTTTTGTTTTGTTTTGTTTTGTTTTGTTTTGTTTTGTGATGAAGCTCTGCTGTCCCTACCATAGCATAGTGGTTTGGGTTTTGTTGTGGTTTTGTTGTGTTTTTTTGGTGACTTGTTGTTGTTGTTAATTACTTCTTGCATTTAGAATGACCTTGAATTGGATTAAAACTTACTGATCCATAATTCTTGGGTTCACACTTTGAGTGTCTTTGTAAAGGAGCAGTGAAACACTTGGTCTACTCTAATCCTCCAGCAAAGATTTTAGCAACAGAT
The DNA here is from genome assembly GCA_013399115.1 of Anseranas semipalmata. Lineage (NCBI taxonomy): Eukaryota > Metazoa > Chordata > Aves > Anseriformes > Anseranatidae > Anseranas > Anseranas semipalmata. The sequence continues at coordinate 370,880 of VXAA01006235.1, read as the reverse complement.
TATATACCACTGCCTACCTCTCCTCTTAAGCATTTGCCTTGATTTTTATCAATAAAATCAGATCTCAAAAGTACTTAACAAATGAGGCAATTATTTTTCCAAGAATTTTGGAGCTAGGAAAATAGAAACATGGGGTGGTGAAGTGACTGCTTCAAAATCAGCCAGAAGATCTGTGCTAGGGCTGAGAACTCAGATTTCCATTCCCAGTGTGGAGGTAATACTGTCTCTCTATCTTCACTTCCTTATGAATGTTACTTTCTGGACTGTGGTACTAGTTTCCCCGTAATTTATTAATTTATTTTAGTGCTGTTTTGGACACATGCCTTTAAGACTGTCTACTCTTTATCAGAACGTGTAGGGGCTTCTATATTCTCTCTGAGGAGCTATGATATAAGGAAGTATATCTTGTCAGCAACGTTTGTATGCTTCTGAGTTGTCTCCTTTAAAACTCTTTGATAGTTTGGCTAGATTTTCTCCAAAGTATGACCTATCATATGGATCCAGCCTGCCTAAACAGTTTGCCTAGCCCACAACCTATTCCTGCAGCCTCTTTTCCAAGTGTCTGCAGGCATGAGCAGGGAGTGGGATGTTGGTTGAATTCACTGTTTTGTCAGGCTGTGACGTGTTCCCTGCCTCCTTCTTTCCCTCTCTCCACAGCCCCTTCATCAACAACACATGGCTAGATAGATGTGCCTCCAGCACATGATAAAGATAATACCATCCCCCATAAAGTTAGTAGTGTGTTTCTGTCCCTAGGAGTGCCCTCGTAGATGTGGCTGAATGCTGTTTGTGTGTTATGGCGTCTGATAGTTTTATTTGTTTTTTTTTTTCTTTTGATGTCTTGATGTCCTTCTCCTGTGAGACTGGTGCCTACTGGTCACTTGGTATAGTACCTCCTTTACTCCTCAGATACAGGGCACAGTACTCACCTCTCCATTATTGGCAAGATGCCTCACGTGAGAAATAGGTCGTACAGGATTTGCTGATATGAACCTGATATGAACCTGATATGAAAACCTGATATAAAAATGTTTTCTTGGCTAACTTCATAGAAAATAATAAATAAAAGTATTAAGTCAGATCTCTCATGTAGATTAATATTCCTGCCTGGATCAGAGCAGATGGCTTGTCCTTGTATTACAGCAAAGTCCTTGTGCCTGCAAAAACATTCCCTACCCATGTCGGGCTTTGATTCCACAGGTCTTTTTACTCTTAAAGTTTAACACTTGCTTAAGTGTTTTCCTTTTGATATATTTATTTCAGTCTACAAATGGGAAAATGGACATTTTTATTAGATGACATACTTAAAATGATGACTTATTTTAAAAGAAGCTGTGATGCATTTTTAAGATAGTCCTTACTCCTTTCATAACTCTTCCTGTTTCTTGTAAAGTTTCTCATTCCCCTAGTCTCACCTGCCACTTTACTTATAAGTTTCTGGAACAGAGGAGAATCGTGTACTGAACCAGCAAACCCAAAGACTCACTTTTGCAAATCAGTTCTGTAAACAGAAAAGGGTGGTTCAGGTGTGCGTTGAAGTAATTCCCTGAATTTCATTTATCTGAAACTTTTGCTTCAAAAGAGACTATAAGATCTTTGCTGTTTCTTTGCTTACCTTAGAAGTTAAATATATAAACTTTTGTTGTCATTAATTATAGCTGTTCCTATTCCATCTTCAAAAATTGAATGGTAATTTTAAGGTTAAAACAGAATTGAGATTAAGTATATGTAGATTTTTATTTTTATTTTTTTCTCATACTAGCAAGGATTTTCTCTGGCACCCTGCAATAAATCACTTGCAGAGTATGTCTGTAACCAAAGGCAACTATTGCCAGCAGTAAGAAGTATCTCAGTAAATTGCAGAATTTCTTATGGCCTCATTTTACCCACATGTAAAAGGAGCTAATGTATTTTCTGGAATACTGATCTGTTAAATTGCTACTCTTTAGAGAGAACTTTTGGAGCCCCCAGAACATATCATAGACATGTTATAGAAATGTGACCTTATTATTTTTCAGAATAGTAAGCCTTATTTAAGAGCCTTGTGGAATCTGTAGATTTGAAGTGAAAAATATTCTACATAAATTTTGTGTTAGAAAAGAGATTTTAGAACTTAGAATGACTTAATGAAATAGTATTTTTAATATACATTTAAAGTAATTTTCAAAGCAAATGCTCTGTTCTTTATCATGGCTGAGCAAACCTAAGGATCAATTATAACATTCCCTTAAATTCTGTATCACTTTTCCTATGAGAATGATGGAACCATGTCAAATTTTTGGAGTCCAAAAGGCCTTTAGGGAACAAATTCTGATGAAGATTTCTCATAGAAAAATACACAGATGGAAAGGTTTGTTATGATCACAGTTGGATGAAAACCATCCTAGGGATTAGCAAATGGCAGTTGGCAGAAAATATGCAAATTATGATTCTGATATAGTATATCTGGAAATAAATTTGTTATGAGTTACTAATTTTTATAAAGACTTCTTCCTTACTGTTTATTTGTTTTAAGTTGCTTTTGTTGGAAGTCGTGAAATGACTAAAGAACTTTGTGATGGGGCTGAAATTACTGTCATCTTGAATGGAGATGAGACTTTGTACTTTCTGTTAAATACTTGAAATAACTGAAAAGGAAAACAGAAGCAGATATATTTCTTGACGGAAACAACTACTCCTTCAGTGGCGTAGACATGGAATAATATCAAAGATCATTTAACGATGAGTTATCACTTCAGACGTTTGAAATCAGTAGGAAACATTGGCAAGCTACAGTGAAATCTGCAACATTGAGAGATTACTACTGATGGTGAAAAAAAAAAAATAAATTTTTTTTTCCTTCTGTCCCTAAAGCATAATGAGAAATATGTAATATTTGATTAGAAGTCCCAAGTCTGGAAAGAGCCACACTGGAAGAAAAAGATGACAGTGATGAGGGAGGTTACACGTATAGGAAGGAGGAATATTTAGATCTTTAGGATCTTTAGGAAGTGACCATCTGTTAAATATGTAAAATGCAAGGAAAACAATAAAACTGACATTTCTAATGACTGACGTCACTAAGGAAACACACATCAGGGCATGGAAAGCTAATGAATCCATGTCTGTAATGCTCAAATGTTTATCACAGTTCTACAAATAAATTACTCTCCTGTAAAAATTTTTACTTTGTCTTTTGGTTGATGCCTGAGGTACAGGCATGAAAAGTGTAACCTTTACTAAGAGGTAGGACACATGAGCTTCCCACTACTTCTGGGACAGCCTCAGTCTAGCCAGGAAGAAGTGCAAAACTGTCAGCAATTTTTCTTGTGATGCACAGCATTTATGCCACCCAAGGAAAGCCACTGCTCCTGTTGCTGTTCTTTTTTTTGGTCTTAGAATAGAACAAACTCACACTTTTTTTTTTTTTTTTTTGAATAATGGGGACACATATCACAGTCACTGAGAAAAATACTGAATCTTTGCAGAAGTCATCAAAACTCTGTTCTCTTGAATATCTCTAACCATAATAATAGAGTTCTGGCTCACAGAATCACAGAATTGTTGAGGTTGGAAGGGACCATCTGGTCCAACCCCTCTGCTCAAGCAGGGCCATCTAGAGCAGGCTGTCCAGGGCCATTTCCAGACAGGTTTTGAAGATCTCCAAGGAGGGAGACTCCATAACATCTCTGAGCAACCTATTCCAGTGCTCAGTCACCTGCACACTAAAGAAGATCTTCCTGATGCTCAGAGGAAACCTCCTGTGTTCTAGTTTGTGCCCATTGCCTTGTCCTGGCACTGGGCACCACTGGAAAGAGCCTGGCTCCACCTTCTTTGCACCCTCCCTTCAGATATTTATATAGATTGAGGAGATCCCTCCTGAGCCTCCTCTTCTCCAGGCTGAACAGTCCCAGCTCTCAGCCTTTCCTTATAGGCTCCCATTCCTTAATCATCATTATGGCCCTCTGCTGGACTCTCTCCAGTAAGTCCATGTCTCTCTTGTACTGGGGAGCCCAGAACTGTACAGAGGTGTGGCCTCACCAGTGCTGTACCCACCAGTAGAGGGTAAGGATCACCTCCCACAGCTTGCTGACAATGCAGCCCAGGATGGCATTAGTCTCTGCTGCAAGGGCACATTGTTGGGTCACGTTACCTTTGGTGTATACCGGGACCCTCAGGTCCTTTTCTGCACAGCTGATTTCCAGTCTGTTGGTCCCAGCCTGTACTAGTGCATGGGGTTGTTCCTCCCCAGGTGCAGGACTTTGCAATTCTCCTTGTTGAACTTCATGAGATTCCTATCAGCCCATTTCTCCAACCTGTTGAGGTCCCTCTGGATGGCAGCACAACTTTCTGGCGTATGCAACCCTATTCTCAGTTTTGTGTTATCAGCAAAGTTGCTGAGGGTACACTCTGTCCCATCTTCCAGATGGGACACATTATTGACCCCTGGAGTACAGTGCTAGTGAGTGACCTCCAGCTAGACTTCATGGCACTGAACACCACCCTCTAGACCTCGCTGCAAAAAGTTTTGAATCCATCTCATTGTCTGCTCATCCAGCCCATACTTCATCCTCCCCATACTTGTCTATGGGGATATTATGGGGGAGAAAGTAAAAAGCCCAACTGAAGTGAAGGCAGACAATATCCCCTGCTCTTCCCTCTTTTACCAAGAAAGTCATTTCATTGTAGAGGGATATCATGTTGGTCAAGCATGACCTCCCCTTTGTGTAACCATGCTTGTTTTTATCCATGCTCTCTTCCTTTGGTCCCACCACTCTTGCACTTCCCTGCATTGTTTTAACAGGAGTTTTAATAATTCTTTTATTTAAAAAGTGCTTATGTCAAGTGACTCAGGCATTTTCCTAAGAGACATTTTATAGCCTGAAGAGAATCAAACAATAATAAATAATAAAGAATAAACAAGTTTGATGTTTACTATTAACATCACAGTAATCAGACAGATTTTAAGATATTAGTAAATAATTAGAAAGGTATTATACTTACATCCACTTAGAGATACTGTATATTAAGTTTAATTTGATATACTCTTTATACATATATATATATATATATATATATTTTTTTTTTTTTGCTAATGCAATGCAACTTGAATTTCCAGGAACCCTTAGAAGTCTGGGAACCCTGAAGTAAGACTGCACATTCCAAGAATGTGTCAATACTAACTTGAACCATACATGAAAAACTATGCAGATGATTTAAAGTAATATTCCAATTTTTCATTTAATACTGTGCATTGGGCATCTGCTAAAGCCTTCTGTTTTCAAATAAAACTGAATGTTCTGGTAAAAATGATGACTTTCAGACTGATGTTTGAAGTACTTGCAGTTCATTTCCCTGTTCGATCTATTCTATTTCCAAGTTAAACCCTCCATTAGTATGTTCAGAGTAAGTTAATGTGATGGTTATATTACTTTCAGAAAGGACAGCATGATATTTTTAGGACTATGAATTGAGATTATGGGATGCCAGTCTTTCAGATTTCATTTAGACAGTCAGTGCTATCTTCCATATAATCATTGTTTTGGAACCTAAAATTCTTTTGTCATAGGATCTGCTGTCATTTCCCCACTGACAATATCTCAGTATGAATGACTGTATGATACATGGTATAAAATATTATTAGAGTTAACGTATGTGTTGGGTACTGTGGGATATAATGAATGTGTACAAATTTGTCTGGGTCAGTGAAAGACCACATACACAGGGTACCAGTGAACCCTACTTCAGGTGACTCTCACCTATAAACTCTACTAGGTTGACTTCAGGATTTATGGTTGTTTTGCATAAAACAATGATATTTTGAGGGCATGTATGAAATAAAAAGAAGGTAGTGTGTTAATTAACAGCAACTGCAGCATAGCCTATGTGCTTCTTGCTGAACAAACCAAGAACCTGTAATGTTTTGCTGGAGAAAAATGTGAACTCTATGTAGGCCAAACAGGATTATCTTCTTAATGACAGCAATTTGCATTACTTTTAATAGGATTTATTCTTACTGGCTTGTAGCAGAGAATGAAAGAAACATCTCAGCTCTTTAAACAAGATGTTCCCTAAATGAGTTCACAGGGTTATATGTAATACTGGTATTGTATAGGCACCACTGTGAAACAAGGATAAATTCAATGACACAAGCAAGAAGAAGCAAGGAGGAATTATTTTAGCCCTTTTGAATGTAAGTAAACATTTTGTTAGTGAAAAGAAATCCTCAGATAATTTTGGTGTGAGATGAGGCAAAGAGAAATAAAGACTATTATATGTGTTCTTTAGTGCATTACTGGAAGGCTTTTTGTGAAGAGTGGAGTGGAGCACCTACAGTAGGTGCAAGAGGGAGAACCAGAGAGGATGGTTTTGCTCAGACAGCAGAGCCAGGCTGTCAGCCTCCTGCTGCTGGTTTCCTTCTCTGTAGGGACAAAAATTGGGATTGGGGAAAACGCAAGACAAGACAACAACATTTTAATGTAACTGATTAAATTAATAGTACCTAAGGACTACCCCTCTGAACACCAGATAAGATTGCAGCACTGCGGTCTGTCAGAAATGCACGCTACCAGGAGAAGCACAAGAGCCATGTGCCTCTGCCTGGGTTCTCAGAAGCTGCTCTGTTAACCTCCACAGTGAAGGTGAGGGCTGATGCAAAGATCCTCCACTATTGACATACAAAGTGCAGTATAGAAAATGTGCAACTTAATAGTAACAGTTTTTCAGATGTTGTTTCGTTCTTGCTACGTACCCACACAGTCTTTGCATAACTTAGGCCAACGTCTTTAAGTTGTGTCAAAAAGCAGATGACACTTTTGTGCTTCACACTCGAGATGTGTAAGCTGCATAGTAAAGCAGCTAACCAGATAGCCTTAACTACAAAACCTTGCTGATTTGTGAACTATCATCCCCTTTTACCCTATTCTTACATTTTATATGCTGTATCCTTATGCATTTTTAAAGATAAAGGAGATCAAGTCCAACATTTAACACAGTATCATATGGTGTAATGTTATTACTAGCTAAAATAAATTTAATTTATGTCATTGAAGAAGCTATAACAGAAAACTAAAGTTATCTGAAGGCATTTTGGTATAAACCCCTCCAGCTGTCTCTATAATCTGACCACAAAATACTTCAAATATTGAACGATGTTAATTTGTATAGAAATACGATCTGCATTACACTTACTTTTCAACAATTGAATAGCTGATAAAGTATCTGTTTTGAATGGATACATTTAATTGAAGGAGACGCCAGTATGAAATACAAGCCTTTAAGAGGAACTAACTGTATGGCTTAAGTTACTGAAAGATGTGACTGGCAGTTGACTGACTCTAAATTCCCCAGAGGAAGTTTTACTTCCAAAGTAATCGTAACAACTGTATCAGTGAAGTGTGGCAATAATCGAGAATGATGCTTTCGCAGATTATCTCCCGTTGTTTGATTAACCAGCCAAAATGTCAAATGATTTCATGCCTTAATAAGGAGCTACTGAAAAAGTATAGGATTATCAAGAAATATAGAGAGATGTTACATAAATACTCTGTAGTCCCTGACTGCTCTATAGTCAGTTTTATTCATTGTAAAAATTGCTTAAGGGGGTAGCCTTGAGTTACCTTCATAAAAGGCGAAAGGAAATACTACGGGAGGGCAAGCTACTGACTGGAGCTAACATATCAGATGTTTGGGATATGGCCCATAATGTTGTACACTGTGATGGCGCAAGCTATTGTACACAAAGAAACAAGTTTTTCAAAGTTACAGAAAGAAATAATGTCAACACTTAATTTTCTCATCGAATGATAAGGAAGCATACAACTTGTAGACTGCAAGTGGGAAAATTATTGCTTGGGATAGCGAAAATGCCCCTTGCATAGTGAAAACAAAAGTCCTGTTGATAAACAGGGGCTTTCAGCGCTGTCTTCTACTGTCTTATCATGACAGAATAGGGCAAAACTGTGAAAGAGAATAGGAACTCTGTTGTAGGAATGCGGATGACTTGCCTGATTGAACTCTGACAAACTAATCAGAGCAACTCTGAAAATGAGCTGAACTATTCACCTTCACATCAATTTCAGCTGGTAAGTTGAAAGTCACTTTTGTACATGTAGTATTTACCTGAATAATAACTTGATTAAGTACTCATCATCTGAGTTGAGAATCCTCTGAATGACTGGAATGCATGATCTGTACTTATATTTTGCTTAACAGAAAGCCTAGCAATTACATCAGTCAAATATATCAGTCAAATTAGACTATTGAGAAGGGAGAAATTCATTACACCAAGAAACTATGCTTCTGTACAGCATTACTGTAAATGAGCCCAAGTGGACTAAACCCATGAATCATGCATACTTCATGGTGAAGAGCACAAACAGCCACTTAGAATGAGTAAGACTCTTTGACTTGGCCTGAAAGCTAAAAATATTACCTGTATCTCAACCTTCGCATAAAGTGCCAAAAGAGCTCAGAATACTGACTGAATTCCAAGGAAAGGGGATTTTCTTTAAAATTATCAACAGAATGTGGTAGGCTTTTATGCATGATAGTCTTGCATATATAAATGAAAAAATGTGGCTGTAAGGATTACTGGCTGTTAGCTGGCAGAGGCAGAGGTTATGGTAAGGAGGTGGTATAAAGCAATAAAACCAGCCCATCACAGGGCACAGAGCATATACCACTATGCATGGTACTACTGTTGGGGTTGAACCCCACGTGGTAGATAAGGTCATTTTGAACTGAACTGGTACCTTCTGAGTACTAAATATCTTGTATACATTCCTAATATCCTCAGAAAAGCATAGGCAAACCTGTAACTCCACTGGCACAGAAGCTTAACTGGCATGAAGCAAGGACCTGTATCAGAAAATACAGTTTCATTTTAGTAGCAAAATCTTTTGGTGAAGTCAGCAGAAACAAAGATGGAATTCTGAATATGCAACAGAACTGTGATAAGACTGAGCTGAGTCATTACCTTTTGAAAATATTAATGACAAGCTCTAAGTCTGCAGTTTGCTTTAATTTCTTGTCTGCTTCAAGAACTATTTTAGCTAATGCAATTCTCTACTGTGCACTCTAAATAAAACACAGAGATCCCAAGAATGATGAGAAAACTCAGGGAAGTAAGTGATCGGCCAAATGACCTGACCGGTGTGGTTTAGAACTACTGCTGCTCTTGGATGCTGATCATACCCTAGCCATCTCCCATTACTGTAGCTGCATGTGCACTCCTAGCACAGCACACCTGCATCAGGAATCCTCCCTAACCACAGGTTCTGGCTTTGTGGATAGGTGAGGAAAGAATATTTTGGTTTGACAGGACTTCTCTTCCTTGAGCTCCTGCTCCAGGCGGTGTTTGTTGCTCCTTGAAGAGTTTTTGTCCAGTTCAACTGCATGCAGCCAAGTAAGAATGTATTGATGACAGAGCCTCCGACAGTAACACAAAATATGCTCAGTACAACCTCTGTGGGCCAGATTGCTTCATACATGGCTGAATAGGACAATTATGCACTCTGTCCTTCGGCAGGATCAAGCAGCAAGGTAAAATCCAGATTCATTCAGTGGCAGTAGTGCTATCTTATATTACAGAATAGCAGAAGCAGCTGTGGAAGATGAGGGCTTTTTTTTGGTTTTGATTGCAGAAGCAAACTGGGACTGGATATAGCACAAAAAGAAGAATCTTGAAGAAAGGTATGCTAAAGTCTAATGCCATTTAGTGTGAGAATGGCATAAAAAATGTAGGATAGAAGACATCTCTGATGTCTCTTTGTGTGTATATTACTGAGGATTTCTCTCAAAAGCATACAAGTATACAAATATTCACGATTTCCAGAGTTGTAAGGATGCCTGTAAAAGAATTACCTGTTTCATCATTGTGGAAATGGTTCATTTTTAATGGTAACGCTTTAAATAATGAATCACTTCCAGGGCTGGGAGTAAGCAAAAGCATTTTCCATTTGGTTATTCATTCTCTTTATTTGCAGAGGTCATGTAGGAATTCAAATTATATGAACCTAAAGTGGCTGTCTTTCAAGATAGAAAAATGTGAAAAAACACATATAAAATCATTCTTCTTATGGCTTGAGAAGACATATGTTCCATATTGGAATAACACAAATTCTGTCTATTTTTCTGCAGCTATTGTACTTTTTTCCCTTCAGATGTGAGCCTGAGAAAAAATTAGATTTGCTTTCCCAGTACAGCTTGAAATTAAATATTAAATAGTTGATTTACCAGGAAGTGCAAGGTGTTTCCAAACAGTCTCCTTTTGCTTGAAACAAATTTATTGCTGGAACAGAAAAATGTGTATTAGTCATCAAAAGCTGTTTATAGATGAGTTTAAAGTGCTATCAACTAAATGATTCTCATCATGTAGACTAAATTCCAGACCAATAATGCAGAGGAGAACTAGTGGAGGATGGATTAAATAGCCAGAGGTAACTGAAAATGAGGAACAGTAATAATTTGCATTTGACTAGTGACATAAATCCAATATAAAGGTTTGTATTTTCTAACTTGGTGTTCATCACCAAGATGAGATTATCTTCAAGTAAGATCCAAATGTTACTTTTGATACTGAGGCCAAAATCTGAAAAGTGACTGCTTACTTTAGATATGTATTTGATGGAGGCCAAGTCTGATCCTAAATATGTCAGGTTTTTAAACCTGGAAATAATTCTGACTTCCAATGCTACTGTATCAGTGCAGCCTCCCAGTGGGAAGAGAGGAAGCAGATTTTTTTTAATGGGTGAGGTATGAAAACTGTGTCTGGACTGAGGGTGGCTGTCCTCTGCACTGGAACTCAAGGCCCCTCTCCCTCTGTCCTTCACCTTGAGGGATCTGCTCAACTGCACAGCAGTTTCCTTCCAGCCTCTCTATCCTGATTTCTAGCCCTTTGGCATTCATAGCCCAGAGTCCTCTTGTGAGGCTTAATATCCACTGATGTTCTTCTAAACGTGGAGCAAGTCTCATCGTTTTACGTTTAGCACAGGAGCAGTTTTCTGTAAAATCACAGTCTAGCAGTCACCACACTTGCCCAAGAAGAAGAGGCTTAAGCGTTAGACCCTCTTCAACCTAAGGGAGATCCAGTCTATACATTAACCAAAGGCAAAGCTGGAACAAACTCCTCATTCTTCTGGCTGTTTGTCAATTTCACACTCAGTTGGGAGTGGATGGAAAGCAAAAAACTCTCTCCCCTCACCCAGCTCTGACAACCTCCTCCAAGACCAGGAATTAGAGCCAGGATTCCTTCCTCTGCAGCTGCAATATTGTGCTTACTACTGAGATAAACTGCTGCCACTCTGCCTTAAGCTTGACCTAAGCCTACTTCATGGAGTTGACCTAAGAAGGACATAAGTAGGGACGCTTAATCTGTGCATTTTGACTGGGTGAGGGCATGTAATAAACACTAAACGTTTCAGTCCAGGCAATATGGTTGAAGTTTTGGGTATGCACAATACTGATATTACTGAAAATTTTTCATCATCATGACAAACAAAACAATGCACGTGTTGACAGCTTCACTATTGCCTAAGGAGCCAGGCATAGCTTTGAGGACTACACCTTCGAAATTCATTGCTTTAGTTCCACAGAAGTCCCACGTCAGGTGCCAAGATGCTTTGTGGATCTGGGCACCAACACCTTCCCCAAAGTCCCACAGGAAACATGCGTGAGTTTTTTGGGTGTTGGTTCAGCAGGGAGTTGAATCTAGCTCCACACCCTAGACTAACCCTCCTGTCTTTTGTACTGAACTAAAAGCTACATTACCTGTACAGTACTGCTGTAAATTTATAGCTTGCAGAGCTTTTTGAAATCTTTTGGGATAAAAGGTCTTGTACAAATGCAGGTGTTTTATTAGTACGCAAGGGAAAATACATTGAACTACTGAGTAAATATCTGCAGGGTGATAAGAAAAGGTTAACTGTCACTGCCAGTCAAACCAGGACAGTGACAAATGGCCTGAAAGAGATACTTTAAAGGCAACAGCAGATGCTTTAAAGCTGGATAAAGCACTGAAAATAGACACTCAAACCCCTTTGTTTTATAGGGTCTTTCTTACATATGGGAGTGAAGACACCAAAAAGATGACAAACTTTTTCCTCCCTCAGAATCCTCCTGGCAAAGGAGAATTAAACGTTTAGAACAAAATAGTTTGTACTAATGGCAGGGGAAGAGGAGCCAAAGGCTGATATGCAGAAGAGAACCCATTAAAAGTGCCTGGGATTGTAAGAATGTTTGGGAGTAGAGGCAAGCAGGTGGTGGAGGACTGGGATAGTTTTGTAGACTGCAAATTATAAATTGTCCTTTGTGGTTTTGCCATCTAATATCTCTATTCAAAAATGTATTGGCTGTAAGTAAATTAGATAAGGATATAGCATCTACTATTGTGACAACGTTTTCTTGCGGAGGCCAAACCTCTCTCATCAATGAAAAGCTTTGCCAGAATTGCTATTATATTTAATGAACCAGAAAATAATATACAGCCAGGTTAATATTCTTCCAAAATTTCTATTAGAGGCCACAGCCAGGGGAAAGGACACTGTATTAGTGACATGTTGCAGGAGGTCAATTACTGTGCAAATTCATTTCACCTGGTAATATTTAGTGCTCAAACTTTCATCTGGCTTGCATGGATTGGAAGGGAGCCTGCATGTGAAATGCCCTGCAAAAGGCAGAGTTGTTTTGCAGTGGGTTACTGCATTACAAATGTTATCGTTTGCATTTTTGCCATTCCCAAGCTAACAAATGGTGATGGCTTTGCCCTTTTAGTCATAATAATCTGTTGTCCAAACCTCAACACCCTCTTCCCTATGGACTAAGTTATTTTAATAGAGAAATTTAATTAGGATTTTCCCCCATCCTCATTTTTGCAAGCTGGTGCACTTCTAGACTTTGTGCTGAAATATAATGGAAAAATGCAGTTTCCCAAAAAATTATTGCTTGACTAGATGTGAGAAATATTAAATGTTTTAGGACATTTTGTTCTAATGAGGTTAGAAACTAGTTCTGCTGATACAAATGATTAAAGAAGGATATGATAAACATAAGGTTCAGATAAGCACCAAGACTGTAAGGTGATTATCTAATCTGACCTTCTCTCTTTCTTCTATCCACCTGGCACTGCATAGCAGTGATAGTGGCCGAGTCAAGGGATCCTTTAATTTAGACTGTCCTCGTAAGCTTTTGCCAGTGTAAGAAGTGCAGAACCACTCACTCCAACAGGGCCCCAGCACTGAGACACTACAGTCCTAACCCTGCCTGTACACACACCACCAACCCACCAACGACTTTTGGTAGAGTCACCGTTTCATCAGCCTTTCTGCTGACCTATATCAGGCTGATCTTTCAGCTAAATGATTTTTTTTCCTGGATAGGATTAAACAGTAGCCCCAAATAAGACAGTTGTTTTAGTCTTTCAAGATAAATAGTCTTTTTGTAACTTTCTTTTAAATGCTGCTTTGGGCTTCTCTAAATCTTGATCAGTTTTTCAACATTCACCGGGACAGAAATTCGGCACAGTCGTCTGGTGGCAGTCACACCAGTACGAAATGTGGAAGTGACACAGCCTCTTTACTACTGTTCCACATGCTTTATTTATGTACTGAAGGATTTCATTTGGCTCCTTCAGCCACACTTGTGCACCAGGAACCTACGTCTGGCTGATTATCTAGCAGGACATCAAGTCATTCTTGCAATGACTGTTCATTAGAATGGAGTTCTTCAAGTACGAGACGATAAAGTGAAGAGAAATGTATACTGTTTGCTTGTGCCTGGTCAAAAACACAATCCAAATTGTATCAGTAATCTGTCAGCCTCATTATTCACTGCATCCTCAATTTCTGTAAACTTTCTCAGTTGTGATTTTTTTTTTCTTCCAGGTCACTGGTATAAAAATGAAACCATCTGAGGCCAAGAACAAATCCTTGAAGGCCCCAGCAAAAATTTTCCTATTTGATGCAGATTCCCAGTCTACTGTTTTAGGTTGAGGTCTGTCAGTTACCTAGTTTTCAATAGCTTTAATCAGTTATTTTTGTATCCAGTTTCTTAAGCAGAAAGTTGTACAGGTCAAGGTCAAATGATGTACAGAAGTCTAAGTATGTTACATCCTCAATATTGCTTTTAACAATTACATTTGTAATTTAGTCAGAAGTATTGAAATCTCTATTTATAGGTCAATTAAAACGTTTTTGTTTGGGATTAATCATTCATTAATCCCATTAATTCACAAATCCCATCATTAGGACTAATTATTGTCCAGGGTTTTTTTTCAGCTGTTCCTTTATCTGTTCTGATATCAACACCAGGCTAATCAGTTTGTAACTTGAATAAATCTTTAGACGTATTCACCCAGCATAAATGCTTTTTGCAGGCAGTGGTCCAAGCTTATCAGCAACAATTTAGGAGTTTGTTTATCAGTCAGGCTATACCTCTTAGCAAAGAGGTATATTCACTGGGCTATAACATCAAGTTCCTCCACGCTTGCTTTCCTTTCAGTTTCATCAGTCTCACAGCACTGATTAAACAATGATTCCATTTCAACAAATTATTTCATACTCTAGTCTTGGAGCATGGCATGAAACAATTGAAGGTTTGAATTCCTTCAAACCGAGGAGGGATTGAATTATCAGATCTCTAATCATTCCCAGAGCCCTGTTTTAAAATCCTCAGGAGAGGATTTTGCATTCTGGGTCTTGTCTGGACAGGAAAGCCTCCTGGGACTGGAGGTCAGAAGAGGGTTTCTGTGCCCACTGTATCTTACTAGTGAGCTTTTATTTACTTCGTTTAGTTTGCAGGCTTTCTAGGTTGCCCTCTGAGTATATGCCCCCTTCCTGTTAATTTGATATATCCTCTAAGGGTATGTTGCCACTCCACTGAATCAACATGTATGACATAGGTGCCTTGTTTTTAGGCTTTCCAGTGCTGGAATTACAGGCATCTCGATAGTCATTTTGGTTCTCTACTTCATATTATTGAAGTCAAGGGTAAAGAGTCATTCACTTTGCTGGCAGTGTGCCTGGATGATAGTCTGAATCCCCAACTGTATATTGATTTCACTAGTATCAGAGGACTTATGACAAATAAGGACTTGCTCTTAGCCTATATTTTGTAAATATTAAACTAACTGTTCTTTCTTTTCTAAATGTTGCCATTCTATTTCTAAAGAAAAGTTGTAAATTGTTCTATATGTAGTTATTATTAATCTTTCATCTCATGTCACTTAAGCATTGCGTGCCCATATTTCCTAGTCAAACGAAAGTATAATTTAATAACTATACTTAAATTGTACTTAATTTTTGTGTGTTGGGGACCTCAAGATTAAATTTGGTGGGGCCAATTCAATCAGATATACTTGGTGAAGATGCCAACTTCTGAAGACCATACTTATTAATCACTATGAGCCATATCATGTCCTCTGAGTTAGCTAAATATGTACACAGAGCTGGACTTAAACTGATATCCTTGAGGACAAGACCTTCAGCTCCTTTAAAGATTAGACAATGACAACAATGCTATCACTTAGAAAGCTTGACTTAAGACAAATTTGACTATCCAAACCTAGCAATGAACACTTTAAAGATTTTATATCTGAAGGTGTTTAAACTAGAAACCAGCCTAAAGATCTCAAGTAAAAAAGCTGGCATCCACTAAAATGGGGCTGGATGATACAGAAATGCTTATATAATCAGTGCAAAGAAACAAAGTAAGTTCTGCAATGATTTCTGATCACTGGTTTCTACTTCATCATTTTTATTTTTTTATTTATTTATTTTTCTGGAAGGACACTCAGAAATAAGAAGTTTAGCCTTTCTTCAGTACATCTGTACACTGAATATACAGAGCTTTGCATAGGGAGCATGGGAGGCAAAGAGCTCTTCACCTTGGAAAGAGATCAGTTTGTCTTCCCACCTGGAGTTTTAAGATTAATTATTAATGAAATAGTGAAATAAGTAAACTTTTGAATGCTGTATAGGAAATTTAGATTTTCTAATAAAACATTGAAATGAAAAACAAACATCTCAGATCCCTGTGATCTATTTCTATTTTAGGGCAGGTATGAAAGGACCAATCTGCTTCATAAACCATCTTCCAAAACCAGCCCTAATCCATGATCCTAAATCCAAATCCAATCTCATACCCAACCAGGACATGTGCTCTGCAAACCAAGTTTTTACAGTGAAGAGGAAAGGAATTCCAGCTTCTGTCTCATAAGTTTTACAAACTTATGTATTTGGAAAAGTCAGTTTTAAAGGGAAAAACAGTCTTTAAGAGACATTTTCATGCACAGATACACAAATCAGCCAAACTGACCCATAGTATCCATTTGGATCTGAAGTGAAATTAAACATGTTGTTAAACTTGCTCATTTGCACTAAGGATGAAGTCTGCTGTTACTATTTCTGTTATATACTGCAATGTTGGCATCAATATTTCATAACTAGCTTCGTACGATAAAATGTATAATCATTTCTCTTTCTTCACTGCTTGCACAGCGGTCAACTCCAAAAAGCACTTAACATGTATTTAAATCTAGTAGTGCCGAACTAGTTTTTATTCCTGAAGTAATGGAGAGAGAACAATAGAATTTGTGTTATCATTTACTTTGAATATCTTTTCGCATATATGTATCAGTCCTGCAAACATTCATGTACACAATTAGTTGTTTGCATTGCAGAGGTACCACTGAGACTAAGATTACTAAAGCTGTTACATGACATTTTTACATTTTTAGCACTCTAAATTCTGTTTATGGGACATCTTCAGAATTTCCCATTATTTCTAGAAACTCACTTTGCTGCTTGCTTATTATTAGCAGGATAGAAAGAAAAAAAAAGATGTAATGCAACTTCTTCCTGTCTTCGTGATACATTTGGGTTTCATTCAGTGTGCCCCAAAACCTTGGGGAAAATCCCTCTGGCTTAAACAGCTACTAGATCAAGCCCTGAGTGAATCATTCAGGAGCTCCGTTTCTATGATCAGACATTCACTTGCCAGGGGATGGCTGTTTCCCTTTTCTTGCCATTTCTGTTTGTTGCAATCCATTCCCCTTAGTCTACTGGTATTCAAATAACCTTTCTTTCAACTACAGCAACACAAGTCATTTATTCCCAAGCCATTATTTCAGTTCTTTTCATACATTGGCAGTTACTATCCCGATGGTGTTTAATTGCACTACAAATTCCTCTTGGGAGGAACAGCCCCATGCATCGGCACAGGCTCGGGGCTGACTGTAAAGCAGCTTTGCAGAAAAGGCCCTTGGGGTCCCGGTGGACCCCAAACTGAACATGTGCCAGCAATGTGCCCCTGTGGCAAAGAAGGCAAACAGCATCCTGGGCTGCTTTTGGAGGAGCAGTGCCAGCAGGTCAAGCGCTGGCGTCCCTACCCTCAGCGCCAACGAGATCCATCTGGAGTGCTGGGTCCAGTGCTGGACCACTCAGTACAACAGAGACAAAGGCACACTGGAGTGAGTCCAGCAAAGGGCCACCAAGAAAATTAAGGCTTTGACCACCTGACATATGGGGAGAGGCTGAGAGCTGGGACTGCTTAGCTGGGACTGCTTAAGGAGGGATCTTATCGGTGTGAATAAATGCATGACTGAGGGAGTAAAGAAGACAGGACCTCCCATCCTCAGTAGCGGGATGAGAGGAAATGGGCACAAATGGAAAAACAGAAAATACCAGTTAAAAATAAGAAAAAAGCTTTATTGTGAGAGTGGACGGACACTGGAGCAAGTTGCCCAAACAGATTGTGGACTCCCCATCCTTGCAAGCGCTCAACACCTGTCTGGATGTGGCCCTGAACAACCTGCTCTAGCTGACCCTCCGTTGAGCAGATGTTTGGACTAGATGGTCTTTTCCAACCTCAGCTTTTCCATGATTCTGTTTAACTGAAACATACTGGGTTGTGAAGCTGGTGTTGGAATGTGGTTCCTACATCCTTGAATCCTCTGTGCACATGTATTACTGAGAATAATAACTGCTATCAGAAGGATCAGCAGTGATGAATTGTTACTGGTTATAGGTTGTATTTGCAAGATTAGGCCTTTCGTAAATTCAAGAAATTCACTTCTACCGAGCCCATGCTTTCAATTACTTGTCGTATATTGTTCTTTAACAGAGCTTAGTACAGGAATGCATTCTATATACACTTCACTGGTTAGACAGGTTTGATGGAAGGAGGGAATCAATAATTTATGTTCTTTTAAAAATATGCATAAGTACATCACAGAGAATATCAAAACTTTGGGAAAAGGTGATATTATTATTTAATGCCTTGTTGATGAGGTTTATTTTGGTAAGCTTTTGACAGCACAAGGTAACATATCATCTTTGCATTGACACAAACACTACCAAAATGTGAAAGGATGCCTAGCAGTAAAAAATCTGCATCAAAAATAGATTTTTGAGAGAGCAAATTATTTTTTTTCCTTCCCAATAGCATGTTGATTTTTCTTTGTTAGAATTCTGCCAAGACCTCTGTGCAAAATTAAAAAGCATTTTTGTTATTATATGCCATTCTCTCCAGGTCTGTTCTAAATTCTCAATTTCTTTCTGCCTTCCATTCAATGTTGAAAAATGTTTGTTGGTATTTGTGACGGGGATGAATGTCTTTATATTTCCATTGCTTTTGCAGTATAGCTGCTTTCATTACTCATTGCACTGTGCTATTCATTTTTACATTGGAGACCAAGGCCTTTTTCTATTTTTCTCCTTTATGTCCTTTGTT
Source organism: Anseranas semipalmata (assembly GCA_013399115.1). Classification (NCBI taxonomy): domain Eukaryota; kingdom Metazoa; phylum Chordata; class Aves; order Anseriformes; family Anseranatidae; genus Anseranas; species Anseranas semipalmata. Next base: position 352,175 of record VXAA01006235.1, on the reverse strand, counting down.
TGGCTTGTGATGAGAGTGATTCAGAATGCTCCAGAGGGCAGTGTTGTGCTGAAAGCTTCGGTTCTGTGGGCTTTGCCTGGATATTTTTTGGGCATCAGGAGGCTGAATGTTATTTATTCACATGCGGACTTGCTTAAATGACCTTAAATATTAATTCCACAGTGGCCTTGGATATACACATTTTATGACTGGGGTCCTTGCAACAAACAAATTAATTGTGCTTGTGCACATAATATGATCTTCAAGGTTTTTCAAATGCTGAGTTAGATGGAATCAATTAAAAAAATACAATTAAAAAATCACAGTCATCTTAAATAATGATGTGCTAGCTTCACCAAACAGGCTCAGTGGGTTGGAATATTAATTTCCCTGCCTGTGTCACATGGGGGAAAGGGAAGAGAGAAATCATCCCAACGAGGGTGCAAGACAATGCTGTTCCCATCCTCCCCTAGGAGTTCTGTGAAGGAGAGGCATTTGCAGAGAGGCTGCAGGGAAAGCACTAAATCACACATCTCCTTCAATTATGGCCTCCCATACTTTCCTTCTGCCTTGTCCTGCCCTTGGTGGGGTATGTACCAGCATTGCTAGCTGGCTTGGAAAAGCCAGGATCGCTGGGTCCAATTGTCATTGACACCCATTGCCCTTGAGAGCTTTCTGGCTGCATTTATCTTATTTTTTAAGTACCTTTCAAATTTCTCTCTAAACCAAAGGCACCTGGGCTGTGCCTAAACTGACCTAACTTAAAGAATACCTGCTAATGAAAGATTACATTCCAGCAGCCTTTCATACCTCCCACCCATAGCCTCCCACCCAGCCTAATGTGCCTGCCTGCCCTGGTCCTCTCCTCAAGACCCCTACGCCCATTGCAACCTCTCCACATCACCTCTCTCCCCTGAGCATCCAGACTGCTCCCAGGTACCCTCCCGCCTTTCAGTAAAATTTCTGTCATCTGCATATCCTCTCTTTCACACTGAAAACCAATGTCCCTTTCCTTCTTCTGCTGCAGTTCCTCCTTTGCTCACCTTGCTGTGCCCACAGCACTCTGAGTTCCTCAGAGAGAACTCCTGCTGCTCACTGTGCTGCTTGGCTTAGGGGCATGAGCAACGACAACAAAGCTGTGAGTATCCTGACTAGTCAACCACTTGGCTGAGGTGCTCATCCCACCTCAGTTCCCGAGTACAGGAGCACTTGCTCACCCCCTCAGACCACTGAAATCACCCTGTGAGCTGTGTGAGGCTTACAGCCATAGCCTGAACTGTTTGGATGCAAGCCTGCATTCAGCAGGAGGCTTTCAAAAGCTGCCATGCCACCTTTTTTAAACGTGCCCTTTAAGCAGTAGCAATGGGACAGGCATAACCATAACATGGCTTGAAACCGCCAGAGGGATCCCACAATACCTGTTTGTGTAGGGAGGTGCTATGGGGTGGTCATTGAGAGCTGAAGCAAGGACCTGTGATCAACAGAACAAGGGTCATGGAGTATTTTGTGCCTTAGCTTGCTCTTGAGCCTCTGAACTGAATGGTAAAGAGGGACTGACGACCAGATCCTGTAAATGCTTATAGAATTAAGCAGTCCTGGCAGGCAAAACCTTGAAGTTGTCACCTAGGAATGAGCTCTGCCCTCCTGCAAGACACCTGGAAGTAAGTGCAGGGGCATCAAACAGCGCTAGCTCAAGACATGGATTTATATTCCCTTAATTTTTGTTGAAGAGGAACAAATGAGTTCTGCTGTTGTTGCCCTCCAAGAACACAATATTTGAATTGTGTAGCAACTGGAAGAGGAGAAAGGAAAAAACTGACAGAGGGTGAGGTGGCGCTTGTGTGGAGGAAGTGGTGAAAAGACAATGGCCAGAACAGAAACACCTAATACCTATACCACTGGTCACTACAAGTCTGCATTTTCTTCTCCTGAGTGCTGGCAGAAGTCTCTGACTTGTGGAACTACTAAAATCCATGTGGATTTTGACAATCTGCTAGAAGGCAGGGTCACTTCCTCCCACACGGGTGACATGGGTGTCTGCCAGAGCCTCACTGGCAGGGACAGCTATTGATGGGCTGCTCAAAAGTGCCCATGAGCAAAGCAGGTTTTCAACATGCTCATGAGCGTGTGAGGAATACATCACTCTTTAAACTGCTTGTACAGCAGAGGGAGGGTTTGCTATTAGCTCTCTTGACAAACATATCTCCAGATTCGTGACTTGAAGAGAGTGATGCGCTCCATGTAGAGAAAAGGGAGGGGAAAAGAAAATATTGCCATCTGCTTGTGTAGAAGTTTAAATTCATGCACCAGCTCTCCTGCACAGATAGAGAGGAATGATTCTTCCCTTTTTGTTAGATTCAGTCTTGAGAGTGCGGCAGTGTTCTTGCAGAACTAAAGAAAGACTGAAAGGGTGTTCACAGCATCAAACCTCAGGTTCTGATTTAGGTGCCTACACTGAAAGCCTGCAGCATCCAGAGAACCTTTCTCCAAACCTACCGGTCAAACCATCAGCCTGTTTGCTGGAGCCCCACCGATAGCCAAGGGAACCTAGGCTGCTCGCACAGACTCACAAGGGACACAGCTGGGATCCTCAGCGCTACTGTTCCCATGTGGTCAGAACACACAACGTAGGTTTTGCAGGTTTGGGTTCTAACATTGTATTGGTGTGATCAGGTTTCAAATATTAAGATGTTAGGTATCGCTAAAATCCACCTAACTGATGAGTGTTGCTGTCTGGCAAAAGTAAACTAAAAAAAAAAAAGAAAGTCAGGTAGCAAAACTTGTTTTTATTTATAATATTTTGTGGTAACCCAGATATGGAATTGCCCAGACAACTGTGCCTTAATCATGTGTAACTGCCAGCTTGCATTTTTGCAGGCATATCTACCCTGACAAAGGCTTTTAATATTTAAAATCATGCAGATTATCTATTCAGCCCTCAGAAAACTCATTGTGATGAATTCAGTATCTCAGTTTCAGGCACTTCAGCTGCTGACACCTTTCTTCAGGCTACAGAGAGACTTTATTAATTGTATTAAAAATCCTGTGCAAACATTTAAAAATATTATTTAGTACTCAGTAAAATATTTTTTATTTGAGTATGTTACCATCTATCAATGTTGTCATGAGTTGCTAGATCTCAAAAGTGTTTTATACTCTCTTTTTAAAATGTATTTTTATTCTAAGAGCCTCTGTTTATGCAAATTTATCAGTCATGTCTACTCAGAAATGCTTATATCATATCTGAGGTCAGGAATTCAGCTGTATTTAAATTATATGCCAGATGGATGGGCAATGCATACATTTCAGTTGACAACTTAATGAACATATCTCTTGGCAAGATGAGGTTATCTGAACATCCCAAATCATCTGTCACAGTTGTCTCCAAACTTTCGGGCTGCAGTCTACTGTCAGCAATGAAAGCTGACCACCACACTGTCTCATCAACCTTTAACTGAAAAAGCTATAACAATTTGCTTGCCTAGGATAGCTATGGGCATCTTATGGCCTTGTCAATTACAGGGGGTCAAATCCTGATTTATAATGAATTCCAGAAATCTAGAAACATTAGCTAATTAATTCTCTCATTCTTCAAGTAAGTTATATTATTAGCCATTTTATTCAACTGGCAAACTATGCAGAAAAAAAAGCTTGGGAAAAAACAAACAAATATTTTCAAGCTGACCAATAATCTGGCTATCTTATTTTTGGAAATCTATCCTGAAACACTGTTTGGACTAATCTTTAAGAAGGAATCACGAAACAGAGTTTTTCTTCACATAATATTTTAAGTTTCTCGAGACGGAAAAATCTGAAAAGTGGAAGTTGAAATTTCCTGCAGAAGGCCAAGACTTGGCAAAACATGCTAAACAGAACATGTTTGATCAGTTTTACCACCTACACACCTACCACACTAACATAATCTATACTTATGGGTGCTGCATTCCCTTGGAAATTGGTTAACTAGCGTCTTATACCAGGAGCCCAAAATGTCTTTGGAATGCTTAAAATTAACTGGGGATAACTGGAAAGTTGGCCTGTATAAATCATCCAAGGTCACCCATGCAATGATGTTAGCAGCGAAGCTGCAATGAGAACCTGGAAGTTACTGGCTTTCATCCTAATGGTCACTTCACCAGACCAAGATACCACCATTATGGGAGATAATGATAATAAAACACTGCAGTGCTCTCAAATTGCACAGAAACTGCACTTTCACTGTTCTGAAAAGCTATGATTCAGTCTGAAAGTTATCAAAATTGCTGGCCCAACATACTCTAAATACAGAGTGTCACTTATAAAGAACATGTAGTTTTTCTTAGTAGAGTAACATTACAAAAAGAGCAAGAAAAAGAATATGGAAGTAGAACAGAATATCCTGTTATAATGTTAAAAAGGAATGAATGGTAAATCATGGATACTATTCTGCTTTTCTTCAAGCTCCCACTGAACTCAGACATAATAGTGGCTACAAGACACTGAGAGCACTGGGACCACAGCTGCCTAGACATCACTAATGTTGGAAACCCTTGGCATTGCTTTCTTTTGCCATGGGTTAGCACAAAGTCACTGGTAAGCAGAACCTCTAATTGACTACACCAAGCTGCTCCTGTCTAGGCAACCCTGGCTCTAGGCAATTCCTGGCTCTTCCCACCTCTTCTGCAACACAGCAGCTCTTCACTTCTTTCACCTTTTCACTCCCCAGCTAATGCCATTCCCCTTTCTTGTTGTCCTTTCTGTCTTTGCCAGAGTGTTTCATCTCCTGGAATCTCAAATGCACATCTCCCCACTTTAATTCAAGGACAATCATCCAAATCTGGCCTTTCTTCCAGCCTTTCCTTCAGATATCCTTACTTCCCACCCCTCTTTTGAATATCCAGACCTGTCCTTCAATCACTCTTCATCAGCTTCTTGTCGTCCTCTGACTCCTCCCATAACAATTCAGGTGTTATGTAGCCTCTTCCTTAATTTGGAAACAAACAAACAAACAAAAGTCAGGCTTCTGTATCCCACTTATTTTGGCGGCTACCCTGCCACGTTATCCTACCTCTCCTTTTTAAGCTCACTGACTGCAGTCACTACCTGGTGTCAATCTCCTTGGCTTTCCCCAGTTGCTTTCACGGAGCCTTACTTTCAACACGACCTCTGTTGACCTCTTCCTACCTAATGCTGTGGATCAGGAGTTATTTTCTGTCCCCCATTCAGCTTCAACGCCACTTTTTTCTGCTCTTCTTGGCCTATCATCTTTCTTTCTTTATCAAGAGGTTCCAATCTGCTCATGTTGACAGGCTATCACTGACAATTATCACTGACAATTACATTTTCAGGAAACAGCCTTTCTACCATCTCCCAAGCTGCTTTCTCTTCTGATAGTCCATCCCCTTATTTTTCAATCCTTCTAAAACTTTCCTTTTCCACCATTTCTCTCCCTCAAAAAAAAAAAAAAAAAAAAAAAGCCTGAGTATTCTGGGATCTCTCCCCCATCACACTTACCAACACTGTCTCATAATTTCCTTGGAATCCCACTCGTCTGTACCCATCTTGTGTTATCTTTTAATTGTGTGCTTTTAGACAGAGGCTGCTTTTTCACAGAACCTAATACAAAGAGGTACTTGTCCGTAATGAGGCTATTAAGCAACATGGTTATATAAACACAAATTACAACAGGAGTTCAGATTTCATTGCAGCAAGCATCATATGAAAACCTTGACATGAAGAAAACAGAACCAAAATGCTTAAAAATGTGGTCTAGGCCTTGAAAACTCCATTCTTAGACATGCTGGGCATGCACAAGTGAATCCATTGTCTTTGGAAATTAAGCTTTATGCATAGAACTCTCACTTCACCGAAAGCAACAGGCATTTTATTACTAAGTTCTGTATGGTCAGGGCTTTTGTATCTGTGTCTTATCATACGGAATTCTTGAATATTTGCAAAGAAGCAGTTTATCTAACAATAAAATTTCATAGTTATATTCAGTGACTAGAAATTGTCTTGACAGCTTGATTTCTAATTTTGTATTAGGTTTGTATGCTAAGTCTGACAACACCCAGGTACCAAAGCCAATGTTTAATGGATCACAAACACGACTTAAGAAAACATAGCTTGTTTTGTAGTTTTACACAGCATCTTCTGAACTTTAAATTAATAAATTATTTAGCAGCCAGCACTTGTCCTTAGATGGCATGGCTTAGATGTCAATACCACCCAAAGCATCCACATTTGCCAAGCCTGTCTTGTATGAAAGGGAATGAGGATGTTTGTGTAAGGAAAACGTCAAAGCAGGAAATTAACCCCTTCAGGGGTTTCACGCAATCAAATATTGCAGTAACTCTTAACGCATCAGCATTTATTTATCTGATGCCAAAGGATCATAATATTCCTGCTGATACCGTTTACCAGTTAGACTTATGGTTCTCCTAGTTGGAAGGGGACAATGGGCTTTTTTGTGATACTGCCTTCAAGTTAGTATGCTAATAAGCAAATTTAACATGAAATTTTAATCCAAAAGATACAAAATTGAATTTTCTCCAATACAAAAGGATACAACAAATCTCAGCTTTTGTGACAACGTGCCTCCTAGAGGAAGGTCATCTATATAAAAGAGTCTCCACAAACAGTGTTCTCTGTCTGTTTGGAGATTTACATTGGAAAGAGACTGAATGCTGATGGGGGCAGACCACTTAAGTCCCTTGTGTGCATATATGTTGTGTTAACTAAGCTGAAACACAAGGCTGTCTGAGAGATGTGGTAAAACCGTGAGGGACTTCCACATTTAGCTCCATCCTTTTGAAATTCCTCACACAAAGTTTGTGCTGAAAAGGATTTGATCTACGCATTCATTCTCTTTACACACACCTCTTTTTTACCTATGAAAAACAGAAACTACTCACAGCAAACACTGAAAGAAAAAACAAGTTTCAAACATTTGAACAGCATAGATTGTGAACAAATAATCCATCTGGGCTAAATCCTTAGGCTGCTGGGTTTAGTGACCAAAACTACCATGCAAGCTGCTTGGGGCAGGAACCAGCCCATAACGTGTACCGCTTCCAGTCTGTTCCTATGCAAAGAAGTGGGATAAGGACTCGGCAGCAGCTTTCCACCCCACCTTACTGCAGATGCCCTTACCACCACTCAGGAACTTACAAGGAGGTTTACAAATGAGTCCAAAAGCATTATCTACTACTATTAGCTACTAAATGTTCCTCACCTTCCTTGCACCGGATTTTATACTCACTTGTCGTGCTCTAGTGTGATGCTCTGTGCCCTCCACGAGGGCTTGAACAGTTGCTGCTTGGGACCAACTACACTACACTATTTTGGAGAGCCTGAGAATAGTTCGTATATATGCATATACATTCCCTCTTGAAACCAATCAAAAGATTGGTTTTGCACATAGACTATGACATAGATTACAGTTCAAGTCCTGCTATACCATGCTCTCACTGAGAACTAGTCAAGTAAAGAACATGAACACTTACATAAATTATCAAGATCTTATAGACTTTATTGAGACAAGTTTCCACAAAAGAGAGGGAAATTTTTCCTTAAGTAGGGATTGCAAGAATATAGCCAAAGTTACAAGGATTACATGTCAAATGGTAGTCTATTTTCTTTTTTTTTCTTTATGCCCATCTTGCTCTAGCTTTGACAGAATATGTTAATCAAAATCCTATAGAACTGTATTTAATTTTGTATTTACTTTTCATTTACAATAATAATCATCTTACAAAAGGAGCATTCCTCCTTTGTGCTAGATGTCTTATGATTAAAAGTTGCAATTACCCAAATATGTTATTTTAGGAGCCCCACCACTATCACTTCTATTGCTCAGTCATTACCATAAATTATTACACAGGAGCTAAATATACATTTCCAGTCTTCATGATGTCCAAACAGTCCTGCAGTCAGAGAGATCGAATGTTCCCTGTGGTGTGCCATAATAATCTGCATTGAGTGTTTTGTATCAAATACGAGAAATTTCCAAAGCTTAAGGGCCTTGACAGACAATTCAGGAAACACGTAATTGTAGAGTGCCTTAATTTCAAAAATAGGATTTGTGTGTCTGTAACACGGGAATTGTTTATGGAAATGGGCAAGCACATACACTGAAATATATCTCCATAATCAGTGCAAAGCCACAAATGTTTTACTATTAAATATGTATTGTAAAGACTATACAAACTTGATTAAGCATAAAATCAACTTGTAAGGGGTGGGATGGAGTGAAGTGGCAGAGATAGAATATATTTTCCAAATAAAAACTCCAAAACCAAAATCAAGAGTAAACCAGAAGGTGTTCTCAGTCACTTCTGAGGGGGCAACAGGGTATGAAATACCAACCAGCTCACAAAAATGTTTACCTCTGGGCCTCTGCTTCTTCTGTTACTTCTTCTGTTTTGAGAAGACAAACATATATTACCTGGCTGTAGCCTATGAGTGTTGTCTAGGCATTTCTGCTCTCTGCTCAATTTCACCCATTAATACGCAGGGTATGCATAAATGAAGTCCTACTTAATCTCAGTATGGAAGTGGGTCACAGGCCTAAGGTGGGCCAGTTCCACGGGAGGTGGTTACACTGCGGGATGACAGCAGGATTTTAGCTAGCTCATAAACAGGGGTTAATACTTTGTTGTATCCTCCAACCTGCTGCCTAAATCGTAAATACATATGCTTCTCTTAAACTGTCTCAAGAACCTGATCCTCCAAAATTATTACAATGCAAAATTCTCTATTTTTAGAAATTTCTTCAGTTTGCATATGGATGTTAACATGCCTGAGCTTTACAGTTATAGAATGAAAATAAAAGGGGTCAGGAAATGCTGTAGTTAATGGTAGCATGAGAATTTAATCTATGTTGCTTACATGCACTGGCAAAGCTTAGGCAAGCTGATAGACTAAACCCATGCAGAAAATGCAATACATATATGATAACCTTCTTCATTGCAAAGATAACTTCAACAAATGTATTTCTGGCTTGCTTTCTCTCCTCTCCAACACACTTGTTTTCAGAGTTTGCCTTCGCGCTCCTAAAATTGAAATTTTAGCATTTGATGCAAATAAGAGAAAGAATGAACTGAAAGCATGTGACTGGGTTTTGCTTTTTTTGTTTGTTTTTGTTTGTTTGTTTTCTAATTCATCAACCATAAACGTTGTGGGTTTACCTAAAATGTGACTACAACAATATCACAGATAGGTGGCATAATAATTGAAAATCAAATATATCCTTTCATACTCGGGATTCTTAATTCCACATTACAGAAGAACTTGTCTTAGCCAACAAATGAAAGGATGAAAAAATATACATCTTTAACTAGATGGCTCTTTTACAAAGGTGAAGTAGACTTTTCCTGAATTAGCACAGGGATAATTCTGAATAATCTCTGGAGACAGTAATTTACCTAATATTTGGAGAAGTTTTATTGTAGCTAATGCAGTTTGTTGAAGATTATATCAGACAAATTCTGTTTTGAAATCTTGTGCTCATTAAATATAATGCATAGTACAAAAACTGTGATGTGAAGAGTAAGTCTCGCTGGACTGCATCAGTCACCTCACTGGCTGAAGACATTGGTCTTTAAATGCCTTGGGTACATAAAAACACTATGTACTGAAAATCTCAATTATTTTGTTATCTAAATTTTATGAAACGTACTTTTAGCTACATTTATTTTATTTTATTTCAGATGGCTTGTTGTTACTTATGTCCTCTTTAGACTATTAAAAATCTAACTAATTTACTGTGGCACTCCTTTGATCATCATATACTTATGTAATTACACAGTTCAGATAAACAAAAAACACCAGAAAAGTCTTTGCTATTTATAATGAGCAATCTTTAAAATTCACTTTTTTTTTTTTTTTTTTTTTT
>VXAA01006235.1:312762-333869 GCA_013399115.1 Anseranas semipalmata | reverse complement strand
TACCCCTGCGGCGACGGGCGGGCGGGGGAGGCGGGGGGGTGCTCCTGAAAAAGTGCCGCGGTTCGGGGAGGGCGTATTTGCAGCGGGGCCGCTAGGACACGGCACCTTCCCCCTGCCTCCTCCGCCTCCCCCCGGCAGCCAGCACAGCGGCGTTCGCAAAATTCAGGCGGAGCGGGCGCAGGACTGGCAGCGCGCTGCATGGCGGCGGGGCTGAGCGCTGCCGGGAGCCTGCTCCGGCCGTAGAGGGGCCAGCGCTGTCCCTCGACACGCACGGCGGGCGCGGAGAAACACGCGTGGGCCACGGCCGTGGCCCGGCGTCGTGGGGCCGCGAAGGGACGGGGTGGGTGCCGAGCGGGCCGGGTGATGTCACCCGAAGCGGTGGCCCGAGGCGGCCTGCGGCCTAGGGAGCCTGGCGGCGGGCTGTCACCGCGCCCGTCGCACCTGTGGTGGGTGAAACCGGGAGAAGAGGCGAACGGTTTGGAAAAAGGACTCGAAAGAGCTTGCCCCTCAGCCCTCCTGCCTCTTCAGACTCTGTAGAAGTTTATCCGAGACAAGCAGGAACGTTAAGAAGAGAGTTGCCCCGCAAGTGATTTGCTTTGACTTCAAGGAGGTTATGGAACAACTTATTCCGGGTGGAGGGAGGCTTGGGTTCTGAGGAACCTCTTCACTGGGAGCTTCTGGTCAAGCCAAAATAAGTTCTTCAGGGGAATGGATTTAGGGAGTTGATTCATAACGTGTGTCACTTCTTTGGGACCACCAGCAGACTACAGGCATTTTTAAAGCTGTTGTCAAACTTTGGGTTCTTCTTTGTTTTGGCATTTTCTAGAAGTCTTTGGAAATAGTGGCCAAACCACAGAGTTAGCTTCAGGAGCAGTGTGACCAAGCCCAAAGGTCTGCAGCCACTGGATAATACAGTTATGTAAAACAAAAATTGCAGTATTTCAAGCATGTGACTTTCTTCAGGTAATTTTTTTTCTTGAACAGAAAGCTCACACAGAGCTCAGGTACTTTATCATTTTTTCTTTCTTTCTTTCTTTCTTTCTTTCTTTCTTTCTTTCTTTCTCTCTTTCTTTCTTTCTTTCTCTCTTTCTCTCTTTCTCTCTTTCTCTCTTTCTCTCTTTCTCTCTTTCTCTCTTTCTTTCTTTTACCCCCATGAATGTAATTACTATGACCTTGGGTTGGTGCTCATCTTTGTGGTTAATGTCACTTTTAAAAATTGCCGTTTTGGGTGGTTATTAAAGCTACCGCTTCAAGATGCGCTTCTCATGTCACAGTCAGCTGAGCTAAGCAGGCCTCTCCAGCTACTCCTTTTCTGTTGTTAAATGCCTGTGCTTTCTCATAGAGATCTTGCAATTTATATTGCTATATAACATTTAAGAACTTGCTTTTCTTTTATATGTCACGGACTGCGTAAGTCCATAGACTTCAGAATTCATGGACTACTGTTCAGCTACTGGTTTAGTATAAATCAGTTTATCATCATATGTGTAATCTGAGAACTAATGCTCTAATTTTATTCAATGAAATATAGACATCTAGACTGAAGTATAACTAAGCTAGTTTCCCATCGTAATTAGAATGGAATAGAATGGAGTAGAATAGAATAGAATAGTTCAGTTGGAAGGGACCTACAAAGATCAACAACTTGACCAACTGCCTGACCACTTCAGAGCTAACCAAAAATTAAGGCTTATTATTGAGGGTATTATGCAAATGCCTCTTGAACACTGACAAGAATGGGGCATCAACCACCTCTCTAGGAAACCTGTTCCAGTGTTTGACCATGGTAAAGAAATTTTTCCAAATGTCCAGCCTGAACCTCCCCTGGAGCAGCTCTGTGCCGTTCCCACATGTCCTGTCATCCATTACCAGGGAGAAGAGACTGGCACCTCCCTCTCCACTTCCCCTCCTCAGGAAGTTTTAGCAAGCAATGAAGTTGCCTTTCAGCCTTCTTTTCTCCCAGACTAGGCAAAGGAATTGTCGTCAGCCTGACCTCATAGGACATGAGAAGATGTTTTAGGGAGCAGATCATCTCATTCTGAAGCACAAGTCCAAAATAGGTCATATGGATTGCACTCTATTCTCTAGGATAGGTTAGACAAGAGAAGCCCTTGTTACGAAGGGAGAGCTTTCTGGTGGAGTGTGAGATATCTCTGTGTTAAGCTGTTGTGCTGGGAGCAGGTCACTTTCCACATGAATGGAAAGCAAATCCAGGAGTCATGGACTGGGAATCTGGGAGATGAAAGGAGTGGTCAGTTAAAGATGGCTCCAGGAGGCATGAACTAGGAAATGGATGTGCCTTTGAAAGGGAAGGAGAAAAGCTACAAAAGGACAGATGAAGAGATCTGTCCTCAGTAGTTCTTCAGATCTGTACTCTTCAGGTCTTCAGGCTAGAGATCTGAAAGCAAAATTGTGAGGAAGCCTTTGTTGCAAAGAGAAATGATTAGGGGTAGCCAAGCAGAATTTCGGGGGGCTTTGCCACAGGAAAGGATCCTGAACTCGGAATAAATGGCCCACTCCTCAATGTAAGGGGGACAACATTAAGGACCACGGGAAGGAAGTTAAAAAAAAAACAGAGACTTGCATGCTGTATAAGCATCTTAGAGGACAGAAGTGATTACTCTTGGGAAAGTAAATAATCTTTCCTTGCCTTTTTTACTTAAGTGCTTAAGTCTGCTTTTCCCCGAGATGGAAGGGGAAAGGGACAGTACAATTGAAGTGTAAGAGCAAGAGCATTCATGTACCCCATTAGAGCTAACAGCAGAATGATTAGAGCGTTGCCAAGAAAATATGAGAGCCAAGACTCTTTCCCTTGTTTTCTGATATAGATCAAAGATGTGAACCGTCTCCAGGTTTGGGCAACCCTACTGAAAATTTATTGACAGTTATGGTACAAAGCTCTTTCATTTTCTCGTGTTGGAGTTACTTAACTTTTCATAAATAAAGACTCACAGCCTAGAAAGTGAGGTACTCAGCATTGTTGCTGGTAACTGAGGATCCCATATTCTGACCGTCTTTTTTTTTTTTTTTCTATTTAGGAAATGTTTAAGAATAAGCAAGGGTCTGGGTCCAGTGAATTGGATCAGGATCACCTTATTGGAGAATCATACTTTGAGCTTTTTGGTCTTTGGCAAGAGATCAGGGCAGCTCATTGCCATGAGGTGGTGTTAATGTTTGGGTGCACACGGCCAGGTACCAGGAGTTCTGGCACCTGCATGGGGGACAGGTGAGTACTATTGTAAAGGAACTTTGTTGGCATGTAAGTAGCAGTTTGGGTACATGGCACTTGATTTCTTTTGAGGAATTGTGTAGCAAAGTTGTAAGCCAGCTGGGGATGCTGGGTGGGTGATTCTCATTGTTTTGAGCTTTTTCTTCAGAATGGAAGAGTTTTTTTAGAAAAGTCTGACACTGAGAAATCTCACTAATGGAGTCTGAGGTAGAGATTGGGCTGGAAGACAGGCTGATGATGACAAGCAGCTATCAGTTGAAAAGATGGGGGATGAGATATTGGCCTCACCAAGGTCAGTAACAACTCTCACCAATTTCGGTGGAATCGGGATTTCGGTCTAGGGTAAGAAGATGTGAGTGGCTAAACTGTAAAATATTCATGTCCCTATTCTCTTGATTATTTCAGTAATTAAGATGTTTGTTAGTGGTTCTGAAATTTGGATATATGCGATGCCTGCTCAGTCTGCAAAAGGCAAACTGTGAAGCACTGTAGGATTTTGTGACATCTCTACAAAACAGGAGATACTCTGCAAGGTGTACCCACCTCTGTGCAGAGGCCAGCACAAGATTTATGTATTGCTTAAGAGGCTGTGATAGATGCTATCAAAGTACATCCTTTTCAAAGGGCTCAAGGAATTCTTCCAAGGGAAGTTTCATGCCAGTGCTGTAGATTTGTGCAAGTTTAAAATAGTATTTAAGTAGGACTTATGTAATACAGAGACCTGTGAAAGACCCCTGCACAATGGAGAATTTCACCTGCAATATATTTGGTTCCTGTGCTTTGTAAAGTATTTGCAGAGTAAAAACATTGTTGGTAGTGTCTGGCTCCTGGGCTGGCTCTGAGCACAGACGTAAATTTCACCCCATGCTGACGATGTCTGAACTGGTCTCTGTCCCAGTGATGCGTGGTGTCACCTATAACAAAGCCGCATTCATATGAATATTGAGAACAATTCCTATGGATAATTATTGCATTTTTTTAATTAATCTTTAGCCAGATCGTCAGTTGTTTTATAAATATTTCTCAGAAATGTTTAATGAGGGATTTTTAAAACGTTTCCAAACTGCCCTTTGAAAGTTAATTTTTGTACTTAAAAATTGATCTATGTTGCATGTTTACACAGGGATAAATACAGTTTTAAGGGGAAATATACATAAGCTTGCCTGCTGGGCATATAAAAAGGCTTTGTCTTGCAGAGGGAATCCACTACTCTGTGTGACCTCTAATGGTTGTGAGAAACCAACATGCTTCTGAAAATCCCATTAGATACTCATCTGTATCCTCAGGCTTCTAAACACCTTTTAACATTTTTTTTCATTAGAATTGTATTTGAAAGACTGGACACATATCTTTTGCATCTAATTTTCATAGATATGCTGTTAAATAAGTATTACAGTGATAAGCTCAGTTATTTTTTGGGCAATTTAGGTAGTGTGGACAAATAATTAGTTGACTTCACTTGCTATCAGGTAGTCAGAAATGCAAATGAAGTTAACCATACCCATGAATAATGACCAGTGTTAAATTGCACTACTAATTACTTGTGCCTGCAAAAAGGTAAGCTATATTTTTAAATTGCTGGACTTCAAAAGTGGCCTTTTTATATATATGAGAGAGAGAAAGAAAGAGAGAGAGGCAAAGAAAGGTTCATGCTGCCTTTGTGGTTTGTGCTCCATATGTATGTTGTCATGTACTGAAGAATTACCAAATTGCTTATTTTCACAGCCATGGTGGAGTGATAATAAATAACTGATAAAAGATACAGCTAATCACATCCACAGTGATGCAAATCAATGATTTATTTTCACAGAAGTAAAAAAATAAAAGGAACTGTATAGTAGCTGAAGAAATAGTTCCAAGCAGATACATTTTTGAATGGTTGAGAATATTTGTCTAATATTGCCATCTTGGATTCCTTGTAAATTGTATATATAGATAATGTCATATTTAAAATTTAATCTTTGAATAATTTGTTTAGCTCAAGTTTAAAAAAATAGCAAAACAGAGGGTAAACACAATATTGGTGTCCATATATCAATTTTTTTAATGTGAATAATACTGAACTTGCAGTTTTGTTAGTGAGAAGTATTGAAATTCTCCTTCCCTCAACAGTTTTTAGTTAATATGAGCAACAAAGTAGTCTTCAGTGAGGTCCTGAGCTGCTGAGCTTGGAAGAACACTTGCTGTTATTCCCTGCATTCCTGTGGAGGAGAAAGAACCTCTGAAGTACCTGCTATATCCAGTCTATCTGCTCTCCTCCCGCGCCAGAAATTCTGTTGGTGTTTTGGTAGTTGAATGTGGAATGGGAGGAAGAAACTTTCTTCTTTCTCCCAAACCAAAAATAAAATACCATTCCTTACAAATCTAGTAGATGAGACTTCTTGAAGCATGTGCAGACACTGGGATTAGACTTACAGAAATAGCGATTCATTTATTTAATGTATTTTCATCTGTAGTTTAATTCATCCAATTAATTGTACATATTTTAGCGTAGACTATATTACAATATGTCTTTCAACTACTGTAAATACATTCCATTCACCGATACATTTTTCAGTGAAGGACATATGGTTATGTGAATACATCATAGTGGTACAATTCAGCAACCAAAATAGTTGAAAGGAACGATGCTGACAACAGTTAGGAATTCATGACTAAATCACCACAGGTGAAAGCCATGACTTTTGGAGGTGCCTTGTCTAACCAGTAATACAAAAACAATCTGGTGAGAAAATGGTAGAGTCAGATTCAGAATTCAGAAGCTGAACTGGGAGCACTGGGGAGGACCATGCTAATAACTTTCTGGCTCCAGTGCGTGGCTAAGCAGTCTCGGCCTCTTCCCTGACTGTTGTTCACAGATGTTGCCTTCTGACACCCTGCCAACCGTATTTTGGTAGTGGTGGAGCATCCCCTCTCAAGGTAAGATTTCCAGCCAATGCAAGCAGCACCCCAGGACCGTTAACATAGAAAGCGATGTTCATTTACTTCAGTGGGGAAATCTGTGATTTTAAAAGTGTAGTCTACTAGCTTTAGAAATCGATGATAGACAAAAGCTTGTAGATTTTCTTTTTTAAACTTAGGAAGTGTTTGGTTTGTGTTGTTTGCCCATCTCACCCCTTCTCAGGTGTTATGTTTGATGGTCCTTTTGTCTATGCTATTTTAACACTTGAGTTTCGATAAAATGCTTACTCAGAGGCTATATAATGCTTCTGGTTTACTTTACTAAATGGAAAGTCAGGACTTGAAATAAGCCAACCACTGCTGAAGCACACAGCAGCTCTGCAGTGTCATGGTCATTAACCGTGCCAATCACTGCATTCAAGAGCCCTTTTTTTTATCACCATTACAGATGCCACTGCAGCACTGTGGAGCAAAATGAATAGGGTTAGTGACATTACAGAGAGACTGCTTGCCTCGAGAGAGGAACCTAAAAATGCATGAGAGATGGGGAAAGGACGATTTCTTCCAGTTGAGCTGTGCCCAACATTTTTATGCACCCAGTATTAAGTGTAGACAGCCTCATGTTTGCGATGCATGCATACCAGTTATGTAAAGGTATTCCGTCCCAAGGTCTTGTGTAGTTTTCCAGCATGTGTGGGTATGTGTGCAGTGCTTCTTTGGCTGGCTGGGGTGGCTCCTGGGCTGGTAGGGTGCCAGCTATTGCTCCCATTTCTTTTTGTACAGTTGGCTCACTGGAGATTATTAGGAAGTGGTTGGGGCCTAATGAGAGAAGTGATTACGGTTCATTATTTTTCATATACTTTCTATCATGGAGCTAGATAATGACTAAGTAAATGTATGCATGTTTCCTCCCCTTCACTGAACCTGAAGGCTCTTTTTAGTGAAGTTAGACACATGAGCAGAGAGGTCTCAGAGGGAAGTGAGGTCCCTGTAAGTTCTGTGAACGTAGGTGTTGGCAGCTTGTCCTAGCGTTTACCTTTTTCCCTTGCTCTTTCTCATGGGCCACCACTTGCATTCTCAGGACACCCTAGGGACCGTGGCTGATACCTGACACTTCAGGATGCAGCCATCTATCCGCTGGTCAAAACTGGCCATGGCGTGGTGTCTTCATCCTCTCTTAATCCAAACTCTTTGTGACCAGGCTTGGCTGTGCTCAGCTGTGCGGCTGAACAGGGGCAGAATGGCAAGTAGCAAGCACAGCATTGTTAGAACCAAAGACCTTGCTGGTTCTCGGATAGACTGAAGATATCCTGTTTGTCAGTTTAGCATCACCGCCGAGCTCCTCTGTGTGTCTGTTGCACAGTTACTGCTCCATTTCTTCCAGTGCTCATAGAACTATTTGCATGGCTAGTATTGGTGTACAGCGGTATGTCTCAATCACTTTTTGCAGAGTTGAGTTATACCAGTTCTCCCATTTTCTACCATCTTTAAGGCTAGGTTAGAGGTGAACCATGAATGGACAGTATGTTGTAGGATTAAAGAGACTATTTGGCAACAGCATTTTCTATTTCTAGCAATATACTGAGAGAGGGATTTAAAAATAATAGGATAAAATAGGATAACTGTCACCAACAGCTTTCAGAGAACTTTTAGGCCTTTCTCAGGGACAAAAATTAACAATGTCAGTGTTAGAAATGCTTATTTTTGCTGATATAATTGGTTCACAGCTAGGCATTAAACTTCCTACTAATTTATTGTTTCAATTCATAAGTGAAGGTAATACAGACGTACAGTATACGGACTCTGGATTAATTTAAAGCTCTGCAATTTTTCTGCAAGAAAATATAAAATGGTTAAAAGAAAGTATTATCCTGAATGATAATTGCTTTGAATGCAGAAGATGCAGACAATGGAGAGTCAAGTTTGTAACATCAGGGATGGAGAGCAAATGCTGACTTTGCAAGCAGTTAGCATTAATGTATGTTCCACTCATGATATTTAGGTCTTATGATCTAGAAAGTAGAAATACTCCTGGTTAGTCCCATGTCACCTCCGCTGTTATCTGTTTAATGCAACTAATTTGACATCTAAAACCTAGTGCCACAGTTTCATTTTGTCAGTTTGTTGGTTATTAAATATGAAATGCTCTGATTTATATGTGAAACAAGCAGAAGCAATTTTAAGTCATAGACTCATATAATGGCTTGGGTTGGAAGGGACCTTAAAGATCATCTGGTTCCAACCCCCCTGCCACGGGCAGGGGTGCCACCCAACTAGATCAGGTTGCCCAAAGCCCCATCCAGCCTGGCCTTGAACACTTCCAGGGATCCCCAACTTCTCTGGGCAACCTGTTCCATTGCCTCACCACCCTCATAGTGGAAGATTTCTTCCTAATATCTAACCTAAATCTACCCTCTTTTAGGTTAAACCATTCCCCCTTGTCCTATCACTACACTCCCTGATAAAGAGTCTCTCCCCATCTTTCTTGTAGGCCCCGTTTAGGTACTGGAAGGGGGGAAGACTGGAGGTCTTACAATACTGGTGAGGATGCAGAACACAGTCTCTCTCTGGATAAGGGTAGGTCATCTATAAGAAACATGACAGTTTGAATGCTGCAGATACTGTGAGAACAGCATGGCGATGGCACGGTAGGAGGAACTGCACGATTGCAGCTCTATGCTGCAATTGTAAATACAAAATTACTATTGAATTGCCTATTTCATTGAGGTATGAAAGAATGAATGTTTTATTGAAATGTCACCTACAAAACTAATCTAGCCTAATGTTAGCAAATGGCAATATCTGATGCTTAATTGGACTAGTATTTGCATATAATTAGGCAATGTTTGAATGCCTAACGGTATTTAAAGAAAAGAGTAGAAACAGAGCAGGAACAGGATGTTGCACTGTACTAAATCAGACACTCAGCTGGCAAGAGAAACACATGGGTTCTGATCCCTGCTACCTGGATTGTTTAGTGCTGCTTTTGTTTTGTTTTCTGGTTGACTGCATAAGGTCAGGCCATGGAGCAGCAACCAAGACTTAAATCTTACCATAAGAGGCAAGCATCCTAGGCAGCGGACACGGGAGTCAGTTTCTCTTTTCAATTTGTTTTGTTCTCTGGTGCCGTTGCTCTTGCATTTTTACATATAGAGGATCCACGATAAACATGGAATTCTGGATCTTGTTTCATGCGATGCAACTATTAGGTGATTATGCATAAGGTTGGCTTCCTGCAGTATCTGGGCGTTCTCTGGGCTCAGCACTGCTGCTGATATACCTTACCTGAACATACCAGTCAGGTCAGACTCTTCTAGAGACTTTTTCTGGGAGGGAGACACTTAGGTTATGCTCCATCTCACATCTGGATCGCAGAGATTCTGCACTGCCTACTCTTGTGCAGGTCTGCACATGAATGGAAAGCTTGCGAACGCAGGTCCAAAGCGTAAATGCCAAAGTGAAAAGTGAGCACTGATAAGTCTTGCTGTTGCTGCAGTGAGGGATTTCTGGGTCACTTTTTGGAGGGTTTATGTCCTAAATTCTGTTCAAGTCATGGTTTAGATATCTAAATCACGTCTGAAGTTCTTGCATTTCCCCACTACATAATCTTGTTAAACTTCAGTGAACTTATTCACTCTCCATTATTAACATAAAATGTGGAAATAAGAGATCTAAATACTAGTGATCTGTATTTCCTAATATGGGATATGTGCCTGGACATAAAAGCACTCCTTTGATGAGTGAACATACCAGTTCCTCACAGTACGGGACAGGCAGCCAAGGAAAGCGTACCTGTTGGGTAATTCTGTGCTGCATTGCAAGTTTGGTATTAATGTTATGCTTCAAAAGCTAACAGAACATTTAGTTGATATACTGTATATCTCTATTATGTATAATATCTCCTCATAAATATGCATGTGTAACAAAACTGTGGCAATTTGTGGAATTTATGTAAAACTTACGAATTCTCTTTGATATCATGGGTCCTCAAGATATATCTGTTTCAACCTGCATGCTCTATACTGAAAAGGGAACATTTTTTTCTCTCTTTTTTCCTAAGCTTTTTACTGTATTGAATTTTCAAAGGACATTGCCATGAGGCCAGCCATGGAAAATAATGAAATGCTGACACCCTGAAAGTGAGTGGAAGACCCTCAGACAAAAAGAGCTGGCAGTTGCTCAAAATGATTTATTTGCCAAAGTGGGTTAGTTACTAAAACATAGACCACATCATGGGAAAACCTGGTGATGCTGAAAGAGAAGGAAAAGTTAAAGAGGGGAGTGTAACATAATGGCCGTTCTGGAGTACGACAGAAATCAGAAGAAAAAGCTTGTTGCAGGAATGTAAGAAGTTTTTTTTTCTGCTGTCACAAGCAGCCAGAGGCAATTGAGAACAAAGAATCAGGGGAAGTGCACGGCCAGATTTAAATGTACTTTTGACCAGTTAGGTAAGCCTAGTTGGATAATGGAGCTGGGATAGCCTTCGTTAGATACAGTGAGAAGTTGGAGAGAGCTAAAGGTACAGTTTAATTATGAAGCTTTCAGACTTCTGCTTCACTTTGCAGTCTTGGAGTACAATTATGAACCTACTTACACCAAAACTATTTTAAGGTGAGGTAGGTGTTCAACCCTGAAACCCTTTAACCTTTACTGAAAAATCTGCTAAACTGGGGATACAGATTCAAATATGGCTCCTAATGAACAGATAGAGTAAGACACATTTCAGAACAGAAAATAATGGTAAATGATTCTTTTTAATGTAAAAAAACTTACATGTTAAATCGTGCCTTGAGGTTTCTGAAATTGAATGATACAAGAAAGAGTAAGAGGATGAATAACTACTAGTAGTAAGAATACGTTGAGATTTTAATATTGGGTTTCCAAGTGCTAAAATGAAGAAAGGGATGCAAGTTTAGCAGACTTTGAATCGGCATTATGGCTTAAGGCTTAGGTATGCTGTAATGTGAATAAAACTGCATTATATAGCAGTTTTAAGAATGGATTTCTGAAGTGCCTGTACCAGGGGATGGTGAAAGATTTGTTCTGGTCTGTTTAGTGAGTAAATCCTAGAAGGAACTGTTTGAACCAGTGTAGTTTATGGGCTTTTATTATTTCTGTGGTAAGTTTAGAGAAACATATGTACTTATAAAACTTTGCAAATGTCCCAGTTCCATATAAGCTGCACAGTCTTAGTAATGATACCAGAAACAGTTACTGTAAGCAGGTGGCAGGGATCAAGTGGTTCGACAAGGGAAAAAACAATCTTTCACTCATGAAGTTTACTCCCTTAGCATTTGTTTCTTGACAAATAAGAGTGTAGCTGTTGCAAACACAGGACAAAAGGAAAGTGTTTTTTCCACATCAAATAACGAAAAAACCAAAAGCCCATCCCTGTAAGAGGATGTGGAATTCTTACTGAACAAACAGCTCTGCTTCTACTACATGAAAGAGGGTATCTAAGGTGTGTCTGTCAGTGCCTCTTCACCTCGTTTCTATGACATTTGTTTTGCAAAGCCTGTATTTTGCCGTATATCCAGCAATTTTCATTGTCCTGCGTTAAGATAGTTGGCATTATTAAGGCATATCTGATAACTAGTATGTACAGCTTGTTTCAGCTTACTGGGAATTCGCTTCAAATGCACTTAATTTATTTTGGTAGTTTGCATAACGTGATCACATGCTGTACATTTGGTATTGGAAGGTCAGTACTCCTTTGGAAGTAGAAGGGATTTGCATGGTTAATTCCTATTAAGGCTATTGGGAGTTAAGCAAAAAACTTTCGGCAAAACTCATGAAAGTTCAGATTTCGTGTGCTTTACATTTCTAACTTACAGCTATAATAATTTACTTGTTGGTCATTCTGAAATTGAGAGTACATAATCTTTTTTACTGGGATTTCGTTGCTACTTCTGGATAGGAAAAGAACATTTACAAAGTGCTTTCATTCACTACAGAGAACATCATGCAGACTAGGTGAAGAGAGTTCTTATGGAAGTTTGACATAGACTCAAAACTGATTTTTCTTATTACTGAAATCATAGAAGAAAACAAGACAGAAATGTAAGCTGTGCATCAGATGTGTGCAGCACACATACATTAGAAGTGTGTGAATAGGCACTTTATATTAGGCTGGTGTCCTTGAGAGGGGGCTGTCCTGTGGATTTCCCTTTTCCTTGGGTGATAAATCTTGTGGGGGAAAACCAATAGGGTGTAAGTTGAATATAGGAGTTCTGAAATGTATTTGTAAAATAGGAGTGGGGAGAACATTTTTTCCAATATGTATTAAGATGTAGGTCAAATAATACTGGTAGCGGACTGAGAGGAAAAAAAAAGACAGCATCTATTTTAAGAACCAATTTAGATTTTCACATAAATGGAAATCAAAAATAATTCTACTGCATTACACAGAAGTGTAAGGGCTGGTGCAAGGTCAGAATGAAGCCTCTTGTGATTTCTGTTCAAAATGAATTTAAATCAGGATGACTGTACTGATTTCAGCAACTTCAGGCTGTTTTTTAACCAGATGAAAATTTGGCATTCAGTTATTCAAATAAATAATTCAGCTAATATTCCCTAAGGAATGAGATGGGGACAGAGCCTAATGTGGCTGTAGTTCCCCTGTGAGCACCATCTGGTGCAAGGTGCTGGTCAAATGACAGGGAGCCCTCTGACCTATCGGCGTAGTACTGCATCCAAACCCGTGTTTTGCCTTTGCCCTTGTCCAAAGGTCCCACGGATGCAAAGTGAACACCATGTGCAACACAGTCTTTTATTCAGGCTGTCAAATCTTAATATTTTCAAAACGCTGAATTTGTCAGGAGTTGAGGTAATTCACATTTGAGGCTTTGAACTGAAGCACTGAGTTCCATTTAGAGTACAGTAGTAGCCCCGTAAGCCCATCTCTAAAAATTCTACTCCAAAAAGAGGATTACTGTACATATGCTATATTTGCTCCCTTTTTTCCATAACCTTTTAATGCCTGAGGGATTGAGTTTCACTAGACGCAGTGGGAGAATCCTGGTACATCTGGTTTCCCTGTGGTCTTACATGATGACTGAACAGCCTCACAGCTTTTGCGGTCAGATTCCCTATGGGCTCACACTGTGATTAGATTTGCTCACCACAAATACATCCTTGTTTGCCATAAAGATATGAGTGAATTGAGTTCCTGCTTATGCATCCCATTTACAACTAAGATTTCATAGAATCATCCAGTAAATTAGGTTGGAAAGGAGCTCTGGAGGTCACCTAGTCCATTTCCTGGCTTGGTCTCTTCCCAGAGATGTTTTTTTTTCCCCTTTTGAGGATGGGCAATTTAGAGATATCCTTTCAGCCACTCTTGTGTTCTGACAGTGACCTCTGCTTTCCTACTTCTCTCAAATACAAGCACAGACCCCAGCCTACATACAGTCAGTATTTTAAAAGATTATATATGTTTTTTTTTTAAAATAAAGGGTAACATTCAATACTGAATTTTGAAACTTGAAATGTGGCATGGGAGAAGGTTAAAGACTGTCATAAGCCACACAGCTATAACTAGGAGTGTCTATAAACAAATACCTGACCACCTATCTGTCTTTTGTCATAATTGGAGATGACTCCTCAGAGAGAGAAGGTAGCAGTGGCCTGGGTGTGCATTCGGAATCCAGGGAGACCCAGCTGTGTCACATCCCAGGCAGGATTTGAGGTTATCCGGCATCCCTGAGGTTGTCCAGCATCCCTTGCATCAGGACAGCCTGCTGCCGTAACCCTGTCATGAGAGATGGCTGTGACAAAGTTGTATGGGGTTCAAAAGACACAGGTTGATCACCCCTTTAAGAGAGCTTGATTTAATTTTAAGACAGTAAAATTTTTGAGCTGACCTCACTGAGTTTTTCAACAGGGCCATAATTATTAGTAGATAACACTGACTTGTTCTTGGGAAAGCACTTTCTGCCTACTTTTAATGTACAATAATTTCTGGGATTTATATTTTCTTTCTGCTAATACCATAGAATGAAAAACATGACTGCGACATTTATTGCTGAGTACCACTTTCTTATTGGCAACTGCTCTGGACATATGATCAACAGCTTTAGCTTTTATGAAGAGACGAAAAGTGACTTGTGTAAGGCCCATTGAGATACTAGTTGTATGAGAAAAAGGATGTTTATTTTTTGATAGGTACAGATTACAATCTACAAACACTATAGATTATGAACTCCGAATCTCAGGTAGACTTTTGGAAGTTGACCACAAATGGCCTTTCTTAAAAGCTCAAACTTTAACAAGGCATAATGGTCCCTTGCTATTCATGAAGACACTGAAATAAATACACATTTTGAGGAAAAATGAGTCAAGATGCCTTCTGCTAATACTCCAGATCATTTGAACAGATTCAAATACATTTTAAAGCAGCTACCATGTGACTTATGAGCAATCACAGCTAGATCATGTTAGGTTAAAGTCTGAGAAATAAGTGCAGGTATTTACTGCATAATTTCCATAGCTAGCTGAGTTCTGAAAAAGGTTGGCAGAAAATGTCCTTGAACAGTTCTAGAATTAACTGAAGACATTCTGGTTTCAGAGGTAATTCATGAAATAGAAAGTGAACATATTTTGATAAAAATGACAATTTTCTTCACTTTAATTGTGCCGGGATTAAAATTGGTCACGTTTTAGGACTTCTGCTTTTCTGTGAGAGAGTAGAGAAGGGAAATGCCTTTGTATCATTTATTCTTTGCATTATAGCAGTGTGTGTAAACAGCTGAACAAACAGAAGAACAACAGAAGACAGACCCTTCTGTAACAAATTTTAGAGAACTATGTTGCTGTGCAGAATTTTGACCTCACTCAGATAGAATAGGTAATTTTCAAGCTCCTATATTTGCAAAGTAACAGTTTGAAGATGTGCACAAGCGTTTTAGTGCCTCAAATGAATGGCAGCTGGGAAAGCTGATGGAAATGCTGTTTCCAGTTAAAATTTCCAAGACAAAAACTAGTGAGGAGGAACACAGCCAATGCAGTGAAGCTCAAGAGGACAAACTTCAGCTCAACCCAGCAGCAAGTCCTAGTTTTCTATGATCACCTGTCTGGGGACAGGATGCTTTCTTCCCTGCCTCTAATGGTTGCAGCTGCTAGGTCTGCTAGAGGCCACCCCCTTTCACGTCTTCACTTCCATCAAGAGCTTGTTCTCTCTGCTTCGCACTCTAGTGAGCTGTTTTATTTTGCTTTTCTCATGAAAATCTCAGTTCTGATCTGATTAGATGAATGATCCAGAAACCAAAGGATATGCTAGCTGCCTATTGTGCCCGCACCTTAATTTGGTGGAGCCTCCCACATATTTTCAAATAACTGGGAGCTGAGGAGACCAGTACAACATCTGGAAATGTTTTGAATATCTATATAATTTTATTGCTCTTTTGGTTTTAGTTCAAAATAGGTGTGCTTTTATGGTATTTACCATACCATAGCTTGGTTTGTACATTCCAGCTTGCTTGCTGGAAAATTTTCTTTCTGAACATTGGAAATGTAATATTTAGGTGCTATTGCCTACTCACATGAACTGAAAATCTTCATAGTTTTAGAGCTGGTTACATTCTTTTATAACTTAACACTTAGCAGCGTGGTTTCTTTGTCAGTCGTTATCTAACACATTAAAAACTTGTCCCTTAGAAGTTCTGAAGAACAATTTCACTGGGAATTAAGTTTTTTGGGTGGTGTGCACCTTTAGTTGTATGAAAGGTCACCCTATATGTTTTGTTGCATTTGATTCTGAATAGTGGTCTTATTTTTCTCACCTGGTGAACAACCCCCACTTTCTGTTGACTTGAGATCATCTCCTAACGATTTGTTCAAGTGTAAACTGGGAGGACAGGCAGATCCAAGCCCTCCTTTCCACCACTCCTAAGAATCTCGTCATTACATCAGCTTAGATCTGCCAAACCTTTCATCAGATGTAAAAGTGAATGGAAAGGTTACTTTTGTAGTATAATAATTACAGCATTTACCATGGTAACAGACCTATTACAGTTCTTCCATTTAGTCATGTTTTATCTTATTAGAAATGGTGAACTCAACTCCCTACTCCATTCTCACAGAGCTTATGTAAGCAGCGTTTTGCAAAGAGGAACCAGGGCTTCAGACCGCCTCTAGTCAGTACACAGAGCCTCCGGGCTAGTCCGGGGGTGCCTGCTATGGCAGGGGCAGGTTGATTGCAAGCTCTATGCACAATATGCTCCAGAAAGCCCAGCGAGCGTCCTGGAGATGCCACATGCTTCCACGACACCACACTCAAGTCGCCGACTCTCCTTCTGCTTTTCCCACTCATAGAAGGATACGATGGGTATGCAAACATCAATATCTATAAGCATATAAGGGCTCTTAGGTGGAAGAAGCCACAGAATTGCCGAGTCTCACTATAGCATTACAGCAGCATCACCAGCAGCAGGATTTATCTGAGTGGCAGAAATGGTTTTAACAGACCCAGAGAAGCAGGGGTGTTAGGAACAGGATGCAGCGTTTGCATTCCTTTCCCAGTTGCTGCTGCATGCAGCAGAAGAGCAATGCCCAGCCCTCCTGCAGCACTTGGAGGAACGCAGTGAGCAATGAAGGACGCCTGTCCATTCACAAAGGGACCGTAGGCTGGCTGGTAAACATTTGTGGGATGCCTGTTTTTGAGCTACGCTGTTGTTAAGGCAGATGGAAATCACAGCAGTCAAAAGCTACTCGTTCCTGACTTACAACTTTCTTGCACTAATGAGAGGGTAGGTTGTGTTTGTTAAGAGGTGGGCGTTGTCAGGCTGTTTTCGCTTTCTGCTCTGAACGCAGCCACTAATGGTCTTAGCTTAGCACACAAACTGCTTTGTGCACCGAGATGAAGTCCCAAAAGAACTAGAACCCTGTTTTCATAAAATGCTGGGATAAAGCAACCTCTTTTGAAGTCTAAAAAAATGTATCATTCAAATGACTACAAAGCATTAGAACAATTTTTCTTTAGAAAAAAATGAAAATGGTCCTTTATGTGCTTTGGGTCTCCAGCTAGAAAACTGCCATAAATGGCTTTTCTGGTATAAAGGCAACTACATAATAGTAATGTTGAAAATTCATAGTCTAAAGGAAAAATAAATACTTCAAGTTTCCATTGTACCAGAGAAAACAGGCTTCTTCAAAATTGCAAGCTGTTGGATTCGAAGTAAGAGGACCAGCCCCTTTGAAGTGCTCTCAAGCAACTAATATTGAAATGAGATAATTTTTACATATACCAATAACAGGACAGAGAAGTATACAATTTGCACAAAATGGAAAAGATGTCTTATACCACCTAAGTTTGTAAAGTCACCTAACATAAGCAAAAGTATATAAGAAAACATTTAATATAACGAATTGCAGCAGTTTGTCATTTCTGTCATCCCTATTTTCCTTTTCATAAAAATTACTTCAACAAACTGATAACAAATCATATCTGAAAGTTTATTAAAACAGAAGAAAAACAGGGATATCCAATTTTACACTCAAGTTGCTGACAAATGCAAGTCTCCAACAATAAAGTTCTGTCAGAGCCCAGGAAACAACGCCGTTACACTGTGCAAACACCTTTCAATGGAGTACATACAGCTTCACGCAAACAACACAGTTCCTCATATCCCTATAGCCTGACTAATTATTCTGCTAAAATTGTGTTCTCCTGCAGTGAAACTGTTGCACAACCCTGTGAAACTATTGCCAGGGATCTTTTCCAAAGTGAAGATACAGGAGTCTGAGAAAAGCTGCTTGTGATAAAATTTATTCTACTGAAAGGGTATTATTTAATATTCTATTGAAAAAATTAGCAGAATTCTCAAATTTTGGGAAATACAAAGTGAATTGAGTTGGTGGGTGGTTTTTTTTTTGTTTTGTTTTTAAAAGTTGGTAACAGTTTAGCCAAGCTGGAACACAGAAGATCACACATGATGTGTGCTTGCATCCACCCAGTTGAAAAATCACATACTGGACGATCTACTGCTGCAGGGCAGCCCATGAAGTTAACACTACTATCCAAAGTTCCTTATAGGGCTGTAAATTTCATTTGTATGTATGAGAACAGTGCACCATGTCCCATTGTGATGTTTGGAAGCCACAAAAGGGGTTTGAGAAGACCTACTTGGCAAGGCTTACGTTGTATCAGAGCAACTTTGTGACCATTATTGTTCCTGTAGCTTGAGAGTGGAAACCAACACTGTTGTGGCCTGCTGGGTTGAGTCCTATAGTTTCAACACCACAAAATTTTGGAAGCTTTAATTTTACCTTCCTGCCGCTATCAACCATGAGACAGAGATAGACACAAATTGCAAGACTGAAATAAACAAGGCTTCTGTCTCCTAAGAAGCTGGAGAGAAAAGTCAAAACAACCACAAATGGCATACAGAATATAGAAATATTGGAATTCGTAGAACATGATCTGCCTATCCAATTACTTCTATAAGAGCTACTTGACAATTCTTCTGGCCATTGCTTTGTGCTCTACTGAACAGAGACACTTAGACAGAAAGGGGAGGAACAGTATCAAAATATATAACTTTGCATCACATTTAACCTTTTTCCCCAGCTCCAAAAGATAAAAGCCAAGATTTCTAGCAAGAGTGGCAGTGCCCACAGCACAAGATCAGAAAGAAATTCTGTGAACTGTGGAGAGTTCACCTTCCTACGCTGCTTATTCTGCATTTATTTGTTTTCACGGATTGTGCTCCTTGCATCAAGCTGACAGCTAGAACATCCTAATAAGCCATGGGGATTTGTAGTAGACATTTTTGGCTGTGCCATTTCCTCTTCGCTACTAAAAGAAAGAAATGGGTTCTAGATATGCTACTGAGTAGATTCTTTCAACCATATAACACACAATTTGACTGAGCATGAATAGAATTTTGCATCAGGACTTTTTACTTTGGTTTTGGTCCTATTCTTCCAAGGAACTCTTATGTATCAATTAGATAAGAAACCTAAATGTTTAGCTAACAACATAAGTTTGTCATGAGGATGACACTCAAGAACAACAGATCTGTTGACTAAAACCAGGATTATAACAAAACAAGTTGTTCCCATATTGCAAAAGAAATGTGCAGAATTGTCTTGATATAATTCTAATAACCCTCTAATGCAGAAACACTACACATAATTCCTCAATAAATAGCTAAATCTTCATTTTTGGGAAGAAAAAAACAAACCCCGAATAAAAAAAAAAATGTTCAACTCTTGTATGCTTAAAGGAAAGCAGAGCACAAATAATAAACATGTGACAATAAAACATACCCCTTATTTGATTTACGTAGCTTTACATGCAAAATTCACATTAAAGAAAAATAATGGTAACATTCTGGTAACAAGAACACAGGCTACAGAAGAGGCACATTCTAAAATAAAAATACAATAGAATAAAGTTTTCCGTGTTTTCTTAGTTCTCCCAAATCTTGTCCCTGTGACAGCAGAAGTAAGCTGTTAGGTGCTAACTGTCATTACAAAGAATGTGAGCACATGCACACATGTCAAAGCAGTCTGCTCACTAGTTATCTCGTTAGAGGTATTTCCAAAGCTCTGTCATCCTGACTGGAAGACTAATAATTGCTTCCACATGATTAACCCCTGAAACCAAAATTGCAGAACTTGTTAAAGGTCTCCCTCACACGTTCCATTTACAATCATTTACTGTGAACCACTCTATGGTTTTCCTTCCCCATTCATACAGTTCTTACCCTTCTCTAAGGCAGTATTTAATCACAGGCAATGTAAAATCATCTTACTATCATACGGACAGATCCTACAAATCCCTTCTACTGGGTACAATCTTGATCTGTTGTGTTGCACAATAAGAGGGGTTTGCAGAATTACCTACTACAAGTTTTTGAAAGTTACTCAGAACTGAAGCACAGTGTTAAATCCCAGACCTCAACCCCAAGCAGTGTTTGGAAATACACTTCATCTGAGCATCTTCTTGAAATCACTGCTGTCCATTTCTTTTCCTAGCATACAAGCCAAGGCAGGCACAAAATCCAATGACGCTGACAGCGAGGCCTAGCAGGAAGGCAATTGTATCTCCTGCGTCCATGGCTTCAACCACTGGCAGCACCAGCAGCAATGAAGTGAGGACCAGGAAAAGTTTTGAGGTGCTCCCAGCAGAAGACATGCTGCCGACCCCACAGGGAAATTCAGTGAGGAAAGTGGTGGAACGCAGGTACTTCAGTGGTATCTACAAAGAAAAAAAAAAAAAAGGAACTTGACAGGATTTCCCTTCCTTCCCCCCTTGTATTCTTCTTCCAAAAGCCAACCAATGCAATTGCATTACAAATATCTGCACAGGAGTTAGGACATATGGGCTTTATCTTCACAAGCAATTACAAAAATAAATGACTTAATATCATGAGATAACTATGGTGGGTTTGCAACTTTTTTCACTTCCTCTCCCACTTGGTGGAAACAAATCTTTCAAGTCGTATCACAAGGTCAAGTCAGAACATGCTCTCCTGTTTGTAATGGGCACTGCCTGCTTACTTCACGCTGTGCCTTTTTCACTCGGGGCCTTTTTCACTAGGTTTCCACACCTTTTGGTACAGCACAGCCTCGGGATCTGTGTACGCAGGGCAATTGGTATATGCTCAAGAGGTCGTGAACTTAAACATCGGTCCCTCTTCTAAGTTCCCTGCGCATACGCTCGCTCTAGGACAAATATCTTTTCTGTTTGCACCATCTGCAGAAGAAGCGGTTTGAGGTAACTGCCAAGAAACTGAGGGAAAGAAAATACAAGCAGTTTGCCCCGGGTCACACAGGTACCTTCAGGGAAGCGCGCTGGCTTAAACGGGAAAACCTCAACTCACGGTACTGCGGGCCAGAGCCGCCGAGCGGGGCTGACCACCCCGCTGCAGGACCGGTTAGGTCTCGGGGCACTCCCGACAGGACCCCGCGGTTCACCGGGGCACCCGCGCGGTGCGGGACCGGCCGCCGGCGCTGCCTCCCCCCGACCCCCGCC
>VXAA01006235.1:285967-312654 GCA_013399115.1 Anseranas semipalmata | reverse complement strand
GGCGGGCGGGACGCGCCCGGGCCCTCTCCTCTCCTCTCCACTCCCCTCCCGGCACGCAGCGCCGCGGCGCGGCCTTAACCCCTCCGCCGAGCGCGGTTTGGCTTCCTTGGGCGTCTCGGGGCACGGCCGGCGGGCCATGGCACGGCACCGTCGCCTCTCCACGCCTCACCGGGAAGCGCTCAGCGGCGAGGGGAGCCCGCCGTGGTGCCCCCCCCCAGCCCCGGCCGCTCAACGCCGCCTGAAGGCGCCCTCCTGTGAGAGCCGCGATGGTAGCGGCTGATGTCGTGACAGGCCTCGCCCTCGCGAGCCTGCCACGGGAAAGCCGGCTGCGCGCCGGCGTCTCGGCTGTATCGAGGTGGAATTATAAAAACGCGCTGGGGCTGCTCGTCTGCCCTTCTCCCTACAGATGATTAAATAGCACGAGTTGCCCTCAGTTTGGCTGCAGCTGCTGCCTGCATCATTTCAGTTTTAGGTTCTCATGCGACACTGGTAACAAGTGCTAATTAGTGCCATCATAACAAAGCCCTATTTGCGAGTGGTGAAGCAGTTTTATAGGGTGCAGAGCAGCATGGTGCCTTCTACAACAAAACAGACAGAGAAGTCACGTGTAATCAGGCAGTTACCTGAGATCACCCACAAAATCCAAGTCAAACTTGTCCTATTTTTGCTTTTCTTATTTCTGCTTTAGACAAAGCTGCTTGTAGAAGTACTGTGTCGCACTGTAACACCCTTTTGTTTCATAGCACAGGGCTAAATGTCTTTACTGTAAATGCCACGGTGGCATGCCTAGCTAGTTCCTAATAAAAGCTAAAGTTTTTGTTTTTTAGTGGAAGATGTGTGTGCTTATGTTTGTATAAAAGACGCATAAGCAATTATTGTAAAGTGTGCGTGTCTTTGGAATGAGCATAGAAATAATCAGAAGCAACTGTGCTAATACAGAGGTAAAGTCAACCAAGAATTTTGTAATAGGTTATGTCAAGCATTAATTCATGATAGCCCACGTTGTCACAATGTTTCCCTGTACTTGTGTTTCTGTAATCATTTCTCTTTAAAGAAACAATCTCTGTTGAGCTTCTTGAACAGCAGAAGAAACTCAGATAGATTGTTCAACATACATATAGCTTTGCCTCTGCCTTATATAATTTCACTACAATTGCCCTTGAGCAACCATTTGTCACGGTTATAAAAACTTTGTAAGTCTGAGATGGGATATTACTGTTGTGCTGACCATAATTACTTTATTACTGCTCTTCCTTTCCCCATCTGTCTGGATCCTGAAACTTCCAGGGATAGGAACAGTCTTTTTGTGCTCTCTTTATATCATGTGGTGTGAAAGCTTATTCTTTATAAGCAGGAGTGCCTAGACTCTGTGGTAATACAAATAATAATAAATATCAGTATAACAGATAATCATCCCGTTTATTCCTGAAAATCCTCTTTCACAGTTTTTCTGTTCTGAAATACTTGTTGCCTCATGTTCAGTTCCAAAGGCATTTTCTCAAGAAGCTGAACCAGGTAAACTCGTTACCTGAGGAAAAGCCTGAAATTTCTGAGATAAAGGTATCACGTTATGGAGGAGAGTAATGTTACAATTCCTGACCCATTCCTTAACAAATCACAGACAAATCTAAGTCCTACCGAATCTGGAGAGCAGCAATGTGAAGTACAGGAGGGAGGTGTCACCTTAATCATTGCTGTAATCTCAGAGAGGGGCCTTGGAGTCTTGGCCCAATTTGTTCCCTGCTTGGCCTGTTTACTGCATCCTGCACTGTCGGCAGGTAAATGTTACAGTGTTCTATATGTCAAAAATGTTTAAGTCATCCCTGGAAATTTCAGTGTTGTATTTGCTGTCGCCAGCACTTACCAAATAAAATTTTCAATAGTTGTCATTTTAGTCCCACAAAACAGATGCGAGGGGGTTTGAGCAATGACTTTCAAGTCTATACGTTATAACTAGAAATGTCAGTACCAAAGAGTTGTGGCATCTTTGGACTTACATATTTTGAAGGTGAGGAGTGTAAAATCCAAGGGGAAGATGGGACCTAACAAAATTATCTTGCTCTGTCTCTCCTCTTCTCAACAGCATACTAATTTAAAAGCAGTCGACATGACACAGACAACTACAGTAGGAATGTTGTGGAAAATATTGATTGTTAGATATGCCATTTATTAGAAATAACATGGAAGTGCTATTGAGAGTTAGAAAGCAGTGCCATTTGGGAATATATCTGTGGCTTATTAGGTCTTCCAATGCCATTGCATTTCTTAGCTTTGGCTTCAGAAACAAGGCTGCTTTGAAAAAATGCCAACAAAATCTAAACAGTGAAGGAGACTCTAGTGGGTTTTGTGCTGTCTGAATAGCAGAGAAATGTGTATTCAGCTTCAAGCTCTGCCATCAACTTCCTGCATCACCTCAGGCAAATCTTCCTTTTGACCTATCACCACTTTGATTGCTTAGCTCAAGCTATTATGTAACTAATATTCAGAGGAAAGACAGAGAACTCCCAGAGCTGACAAGCTAAAGCTTTGTAAATTCTGAGCACAAGGCTAAGGAGGTATGTGTGAGACTGGAAATTGAAAATAAAGTGCACTTGCTGGACAGGAAAAAGTTACGAGATAATCAGCAGAGCAAGGCTGCACCCTGAAGGGGGGATTCGTTTTTTTGCTCTGACTCAGTTCGTCTTCTCATGAGAGCCATTTGTTTATTACATGACTACACTGATCTAAGAAGCTTTCTGATCAATTTTTGGACTTCAGCTGTAAAGAGAAATGCTAACTCTGATTACCGATAAGACATTGACTGTGGGGCAATGCTTATCGCTTCTACACCAACATGTTCACCCTTGAGCTACTTTTCCTTGGTGATACTTAATCTGACATTTCAGCTGTCTATCACTATGTCCTCACCTCATCACTTCGCTCAGATCCATCCTTTTTTTCTCTTATGAAAGCTGTGACTTGCTTTATTTGGTCTTCACTTCTCTTTCTTTGAGCTCCCCACCAGAAAGAAGACTCTACCACAGACACCTCATTTGCCTCTGCAGAGAAAAGAGGCAGTTAAAATACAGCATTAGTTATTTCCATCATTAACTTGTTCCACATTTGCTTCCCAGTCTGCTCTCACAGAAATGTTGACTTCATCCTTTCTCTTCCCTCCTCTCTCTTTATCCCCTCCCTTCCTATCATGTGTATCTGTTTTATCCTGCTTAATTTTTTCCCTTCTGTTTCTTGAAGTCCTTAAGTTTCCTCTCAAATAAATGTAGGTAGTCACAGACCTTATCTATCGTGAAAACACCACTTGGATTTCCTTCCTGTAACTTTCACTCTGTTTCTATTCCTGTCATCTCTAACCTCTCCAAACATGCTGTCCAAAACTGCTCTTATTATATCCTACATCTCCTTCAGTATGGCTCATCTTTCCTCCATCAGCTGAAGCTGCTCACACTCGTATCTCTAGTCAGCATCTCAAACATGAAAGCCTGTGTTTCATTATGGTCTCTTTGATTGACAGACTGCTTTTGAAACTCTTATTCCTCTTTGCAAATCCAGTAACCACATGCTTTTTTAAAAAAAGATTCCCTTCCTGATTCTTCACTTCTGCTTCTTAAATCTTAATTGCTGAGTCCTCCTTTTCTGCTGCTGAGATTTTGATAGGTTTCTGTGTTTTTTATTCTTGGCTGTCTATACATTGTCTCTGGCTGCCCTTCTCAACAAATATGGCTTTGGATATCATCCTTCGACTCATGTTTTCTTTATCTTCCCTCTCTTTTTATTCCCACCTGGTGGTGGTGAAGTCCTACTGCATCTAGCACAGCAGTTCCTAGGCCTAGCAATTCCCTTCTGGCTCTGTTACCTGAAGTCATGCCCTGACAATTATTCTTCTCTCTTGCTGTGACCCCTGCAGCTTTGTTTATTTAAAGTGCTGCTGCTAAGGTGCTTCTCTCTGGTTTGTCATTTTTGCTGTGTTCCCTCACTTCTTAATCCTCTGGTGTTACATTTCCTCTTTTGCTGAACCAAAGACAATTTTCTACTCAGTCCTAGAAGGCCTCTGCAGTATAATCTTCCTTCATACTGTCTTATCCTATTGCCATGTCATGAGGTTAACTTCTACCTTTCTTTTGTCACCCCTGGCAGACTCCTTTTGATCCCTCTAAGAAACAAAAGTTACTTCTTTCTGAGAGCAGGGAAAGGCTTACAGAAAGAATCGCGCCACTTTTTGATACAAAATTCTTTCCTTTGGCACCACATGCTTCCTGCTGTCCTTTATACGGCCATGAAAATAAAGGATTAAATAGCCCAGTGATTCCTTTTCCCTCAGTCCTTTGCTCCTCTAGTCTGGCAGGGGATCTCCTCTGCCTCTGGAATCTCTTTGAGTTCTCTTGCCAAGAGTTCAGAGATGTCTCTGTGCAGTGCTGGCTGGAGCAGAGAGGCATGGAGGCAGCTGCCAGCCCTGCAGAAAAAAGCTCTGGAGTTGGTGCTGGCAGGAGGCGGGAGCCGCGAAACCACAGGAATGAGTGCAGAGCATGCCAGCCAGAGTTAAACACCCATTGATTGACTTCCCTGCTGAACTCTGCAGGGGAATGCGAGAGCTATCCATCAATAATGGCAAATCCAGGGATTCCCTGCAATTATTGTGAGCACTGTCATGCTTTTTTTCTTTGGGGGGTGGGGAGGGATTATGAGGAGCAGACTTCTGTATTTTTTTGTACAAACATAATACAGTAGAGGTAGATATCTGCTGTAACAATGCATCCAAACTCCCTCCAGCTCTGAGTCCAGTCTTCTTGACTTCAGTCTGTCTTGGTACTAATGTAAACTACTGAGATGTTTTCACATTATTCATCAGTGTTTCCATAGGTAAGTTGAATATTGTGTTTTGTTTGGTTGGTTCTTTTTGAGAAGAATCAACTATTGTACAAAATGAGCAAGAAAATGAATACAGCACCAGCAGTTTAGCTTCAGAGGACCTGGTTATGCTATCTTCATCAGTATTGAATGGTAAGCAAAAGATAATACAACACAAGAATGACAGAATGAGATTTAAAAGAGGAGTAGCAGCTGTCATCCGCACATTGTTTTGTATACTACATCTTTTTTTTCCAAGCTATGCTGTCAGATGTTTTCTTGACTTCTGTGCATATGGTTGTAATAAGTAGGAGAAGTTTCATGAAAATAGAAGTTGATTTAAAACATAATAAGCTTGAATAATCATATGTTTCAAATCTAGATCTAATCCATATTTGGATGCATGCTTATCTATAGGAACATGTAAATAGCCTTTTTTATTTTACCAGCTTTAGACATTATTAGAAATAAAGCTTGTCTGCTTATGGAGTTCTAAGCATCTAAATCCAAGTGTGTTAGTCATAAATGAGAAAACTGGTATAATAAAATTGTCCCTTACATTTGCATGCCTAAAATATACTTCTGTTTTTTATTTTTATTTTTTTTAAATTGGTGCCTGAAAAAGAAGGTAAGTGAAATTAGAATATAACTAAGGAAAATAAGAGGTTACTGTTAGGCTCAAGGTGGTGTATCTGGCAGAAGAAAGGGAAGAAGTCAGAAGGAGGAGCTGTGCTGTATGTTCAAACTCACTGCCTAGGTGAGAAGAATCACAGAATCACAGAACAGAGGACACTGGAAAACATGCTGCCCAGTCAGGTTTTGAATGTCTCCAATGATGGACACTCCACAACATCTATGTGTAACCTGTACCAGTGTTCAGTCACCCTCACAGTAAAAAAAAAAAAAAAAATTCTTACGTTTAAATGGTGTTTTCTTTCTTTCAATTTGCCCTCATTGCCTTTTGTCCTGTCACTGGGTGCCTCTGAAAAGAACCTGGTTTTGTGTTCTTTAACAAGATATTTATACACATCACTAAGAACCCACTTGACCCTTCTCTTCTCCAAGCTGAGCAATCCCAGCTCTCTCAATCTCTCATATGCCAGATGCTCCAGACCCTTAATCACCCTCATTGCCCTTTGCTGGAGTCTCTCCAGTAGCTCCATGCCACTGCTGTACTGGGAGCACAGGACTGGACCCGGATCTCCAGATGTGTCTCACCAGTGCTGAGCAGAGTGAAAGGATCACCTCCATCAATTTGCTAGCAATGCTTTAACTAGTGCAGCTCAGGATGCTGTCTGCAAACTTTATGGCCCTACAGTGCCACTATGTCCTCCAAATTCTCCACTGATCCAAGGAGTAGAGGGGTTTTGGAGTAATTCGTACACCTCTTGACAGCTGCTTAAGTTGTCACACTCGTTAATGCTCTGTGGTTCTGGGGTCCTCATTAGAACTTGCTTGTGTGTAGTCCTTGTAATGGGGCCTCAGAAAGACAGCTCAGTATTTCTCATCAGCTCTGCACATGCTCTGGAGGAATTTTTGGACTGATTCAGATCTTTCAGAACCCTTTTGTCAGGGTCCTGTGCCAATCTCCTGGGCAGGGCCCAGGCTGCTTGGCTGTTGCGCACAAAGAGTGAACAGTCCTGCCACAAAATGAGCAAGCAGTTGAGATGACTATAGATTTTTATGGAAGTAAGGCAAGAAGACTAAATTTACACACACAATTAAAAATGAACAAAACCTGGAGAAGGCCACACAGAGAGAAACTGAGGGCAAGACTGGCTAAAAACAGTCAGAGAAGAGAATAAAAATAAATTCTTCAAATGAAAAAGAAAACTCATAGTTACAGCTGACTCTAGTGAGAACTAATTAAAATGTTGCAATTCATCTTGAATGTATTGTTTATTTAGTGTTTCTGAGCTTGAATTCCATATCAAAAATATAGTCTTATTGACATTTTGGAATTTTCCTATGGCCTTCAGTGAGGCCATGATTCCACCTGTATCTGAAACACAGGGGCAATTATTCTTCCCAATATTGCCAAAATTTCATAAATTTTCTAATGCATGTGCAGCAGTCCAATGGTAAGCGGTAAGCCCACAGAAGATCCTATAAGTAAATAATTACACAGAAAGTCACTTATCCTAAAATCTACATGCATTTATTTGGTAAATGCTGAAGTTTTGCTGTTGCAAGTTAACAAAGTGTATTTTATTTGTGGAATATATTTCCCGTATCTTATCTTGGTCATAGAAGGCTCTAAAAATACTTTGTAAAATAGAAAGTAAATCTGGATTATTTCAATGCCAGTCTAAAGGGAAGGGACATCATTCATGAGGGGCACATTTAATGAGCCAACTGTCCGCTCTCAATAGCCTGCAATTCATTCCAGAACTTGGTTATTTGGCTCCCTTTTCATTAGCAAAAACAGTTTGAGTTTCACTGTTGAACTAAATACACAGCTGTTGTTACAAAAGACACCGTGATTTCAGAAAAATATAACTGCTTAATGTCTTTGTGTTTCACAAATTACACAAACCTTTAAAGGAAAAAGTATTTATCTTCTGTTACCAGTCTGAAAATTCATGCAGTGAGAAAAATCACTCATCATGTGTAAACTGAGAAGTACAGTTGCAAATACATGTAATTAAAACTGACATATCTCACCTTAATGGCTCCAGTGACCATGGTGATAAAAATCTAAGGTACATGAATTATGGGAGCTACATATAGTTTGTGTATGCTTAGTAATAATATACATATAAATAATAAAATAATAGTAATGGCAGGTTTAGTATTAGGGCACCTGATCCAAACTTAGCCACCAAAGTTATTGGAAAATTTTTCATAGACTTAGTAGGTTTTGGATTATGTTTAAATATTAGCTTTCATGCATTGATTTCACGGCATATTACAAAGCAGAACAGGGTTGGTCACCCCCATTTTACAGCTGGAATAATCAAGACATGGAGAGACAAAATGAATTTCTGGAATTCTTGTAGAAGATCAACAGCAAATTCAGGAAAGGATCCTGTACCTTCTTCTTGCCACTAAATTGCGGTGTCAAACTTCCTGCAAAACACTTACAATGAAACTGGCATACATTATACATAGATATGATATTGATTGTGTCCTAAATATTTCAATCTTTAAAAGGACATGGCTCTTGATAGCTCTTAAATATCTTCATTATGTATAACTTTGTATCCCAGTTGGCAAAAGGATAGAGGAATTATACAATATTTTGGGAAAGCAGCTGACTAGATGATGACACTAGACCACAGTAAACCCTCCAAGGGAGGACAGACATGCCACAGTCCAAGGAGTCTTGTGGCTACAACTTTTTTTTTTTTCTGAAAGTTCTGCAAAAGACCTGTTCGCATGTTAAAAAATCAGCATAATTATCAAAAGCCATTTGTAGTGACTTACATTCTCACTGTAGCTGATGGTAACTTCCACAGAATTCTGTGGAACCAGAAAAGGAAAATCCCTTTGTGAAAATGTTCTGTCTCTGTCAAGATGTATGGAATTTCCTGCCAAACCACAAAGCCTCTGAATGTCTCAGGAGAAGTCTTTTGCAATGTTCAGCGTTTTCCATGCTGACTGTCCTTATGTTCCAGCTGAGGTACAAAGATTACTGTGCTGGAAGCTGTACAGATATATATGACATAGATATCATCACTATTTTCAAAATTTATTGGTAGCATCTTGAATCACAAAAGATTTCATTTTACCAATCCTGAATTTCAAATGGGGTAGAGGCTGTTTTACTTCTAGGGCTATTTGCTATTGTGCTTAATCACTCCTGGGAGTTGCTCCCTTCTTCAGAGCAGGAGTAGGGGAAATTGCATATTTTATACATTAGGGAAGTGTTACTTTTCAGAAGTGTCTGTCAATATGGTCTGCAATCATTTAATCTGCAGCTGTGAACTCTTCGGTATCAGAACAGAGCAAGGCTCAAACTTTACCACTTATTAAATAAAGTACCCAATACCCATGATAATGTAAACATGTATAAAACACACACAAACACGAATGTATGTATGTATGTACGTAAAAATATGTATGTATGTGCATACCTCTACATACACATACGTTCTTGAAGTACTTAGGATGTTTCACTTCCCCTTTAGACTGAACACTGTCAGAACTTTTTGACTGACATCCTGTGAAGCACTTAATCACTTGCTACCCTGTAAGCATATCCACTGTACCAGGACAGCCAGCGAGACCATTTAAATTTAGTCACGTGCTTGCTTGCTTCCCTACACCAGGAGCAGCACATTCAGTGCCCTGACAGATAAAGCCCTAAAAGTGTATCCCAGCAAACAGAGGCAATAAGTTTTGCAACTGGCATCCCACTTTTTGATAAGACTCTTCTGAGTATTAAGGTTGGGTTTTTAGTGTATAGGAGCCAGGTTTTATGCCTCAGTGTTACGTGCTGTCGCGCACCTCTGTGCACAGAATGGCAACAACTGTTCAGACAGACTTTGCAATTACAAACATGTATAAGAGGCATCTACATTAAAGACCATTTGAAAGTGTATTCTAATACATAAGGCTTATGAGGATGTGGAGAATAAACTTTAAAAAAAGGGGTGACAGGAGATTACCAAGTTTGAAACCAATTTTATATGAGCATCTGCATTCTAATGCTTTTGACTAAATTATAAACACATTGTCTATCCGTTCCCATTGCAGAATGTCTTGAAAGTATTTAATAGGTGGTGCTAATTGCTCACATTCATAGTCTCTGAGGACTCCTTTTGCCAGTATCTGTCATATTCTGGAAGTGTCAAGCACTGAGGGATTCAAAATTTATTCTGACTCTTTTATGACTTGCAGTCCAAATAGAGATAATAAGTCACACTTTCTCTTCACCAGCCTGTAGTAATGTAGCCTTTTATTTATCCATGATTGCAGGCAATTAGAAAGCATATATCCGTTAGGCTGCATATTTTGGAACACAATAGCTATATGCAGATTGGCTTAGATGTCGCTTTCCTTACAAATGTTGTCCTTCTGTTTCATGCCTTTTTATTATTTTTGATGCATCAGAGAAGATTTATGTGTGTCTTGGGGAGGCCATAAA
The DNA here is from genome assembly GCA_013399115.1 of Anseranas semipalmata. Lineage (NCBI taxonomy): Eukaryota > Metazoa > Chordata > Aves > Anseriformes > Anseranatidae > Anseranas > Anseranas semipalmata. The sequence goes on along the minus strand of VXAA01006235.1, from coordinate 302,720 downwards.
GGAGAAATTTATATGGGTCAAAGAGGGAGATGACAGGAGCACAGACTGATATTTTAACAGTAGGTATGGGGGGAAAAGGTTGCATTTTGATTTAAAGAGAAAGCTATGACAAAGTCTATTGACATTTAGGTGCCTGGCAGAAACTATGGTTAGAAGATTGCATTGCAAGCCTCAGATAGCAGTTGTATTCTTCCTACGGTGGGAAAGAAAACAGCAGATTGGTTTGGATTGTGAGTTTAAACATGTGAAGCCATCAAAGCCCACTGCTTAAAAGCAGTAATTTCTGATCGGTTTTGTTACTTTCATTGCCACTGGACCAGGTACCTTGTGCTGTGGTGTTGAGGCTGTCTTGGGAGGTCACACAGTACTTGGTTTAAACTGGACAATACAAAAGAAGGGAAAGAGTTAAAAAAAATCCAAGCTCAAGCTGATGGTGATCATTTAACTTTGGCAGGGCAATAGTCATCTGAGTGTGGCTGAAAGAAGAATGCTGGACCAGGCTGGATTTGAATTAGTACACAGATGAAAGGCTGCATAACCCATTAACAGCCACTGAGAAATCCTCATTCCTAGTTCTGTTGCTCTAACAGGTTTGTATAGTGTAAGCTTAGCAACTGTTACTAAAATTTCTTTACCCTACAATCCTTTGTTTTTCACAAGATCACTTTTTTCTTTGTGCTTGAGCTAAAAATCTCAACAGTAAGTCACTGTGACAGTAATACATTTGTAAAACGTTTTAGTGTGCGAACACTGCTCTTAGGAAGATGAGGAACATTACCTGGACTGTTTAATAATCCTGCGGTGCTTGGCTTTATTCATGTCTTTGTGGGGTCATGGTTGTTCTGCTGTCTACATGAAGGACAAATGATAACCCTTGGTGTAAGTTCGAGGTACAAAAATGTTACTACCATTTAGCATTACAAACCTCAGTAAACAACTAATACTGAGATCAATTCTTTGGGCTATATCTGGAGTTCATGCTCTGGAGAAGTTCAATAATAAGTCTTTTCTCCCAGTTAGCTAATACTAGAACCACAGCTCATTCCTGGAGGTAGATTGTATTTATTATTATTTTTCTTTGTAACAGTTTTGTAAGAATCTGCTGTAAGTTTAGGATAATGCTGAAAGTGGAATAAGCATTAATGACTTGTGTGGTTCACTTCCTCCAATTGACATTTCCAAGCTGATAAGATTCAGCAATCATACTTCCCTGAAGATCTCAAAGTTACAGAAAGGCATCTTACTTATCCTTTAGATGCAGTTGACCTTATGGTGAGATGAGTAATGGGAGAATTAATGTTATTTAATCCTCCCTGTGATCATCTAAGGGAATTTGGCACAGCATCTTTTTTTTTTTTTTTTTCTCTGTGCTTTTTTTTTCTATGAATTACTGAACTGTGTTCTGAGTGTTGTTTTCAGTGTTTCAGTTGTGACATCTGATTATGAGTAACTAAATGCCCCATGGCTTCATTAATAACTATAGCCATTTATTGGTAGAAAAGTGCACAAATATAAAACCTTGAAAGCACTGCAGCCATAACCTTGACAAACATAGGCTGAATTCATTGAGCAGACTTAGGTCCTGTATGTATATCCATGTAATACCACTGTCATTGGTACTACCCAATGGAGCTGCCCATTGATCATTCAAGAGAGACCTTAACTCAAAACTCCAGAAGTGGGATCCTCAATGAGCTGGCGGGGTCTCCCCCATGTCAGTGCAGCCTCAGGCGTTGGCTGTGCTCAAGGCGTGCTTCAGCTGAATGTAACCTTTACCACAACCCAGGTGTGTAAACGCTACTGTGAGTCCACAATAGTGTACTGCACTGAGCAACACCTTGCACCCAAAACATTCAGGTTCAAATCTTTACTTCAGACTGATTTAGAGTACAGACTTGAACTTGTATTTTCCACATAAGACAAGAGTATTCTGGCTGCCAAATCGCTCTTTCTTTTAGAAAGACAATATGTCCTTAGATACACAAAGATTTACAGTCTGGTGTTCCAGGCAGAAATGGGTGGCTGTCCCTGGAGAGGTCAGCTGCTTAGCTCAAGCCCAAATTCTTTTCCTGTGCAGTCAAGTCTTACAAGGCTTACCTGGCTTCTGAGGATCTCTCAGAGGTCCCCCCATGCAACCAGGGGCAAGGAGAGGCTGTGGACAGTGCTATGTCAGGGTGGAATTACGCTCCGGCATGATGAGACACAACTGGCAGAGGCCTTAGAAGTGTGACAATTAGCTTCCAGGCATGACCAAGAACACCCCGGAGGTAGGCACTGTTTAAGAAACATATCATATCCTGCACTTATGGCCACTCAGGGCTGGGGATCCTGCCAGGGGTCAGGCTTCATCTGTGCTTGGTGCTGGCCAGCAAGGTCTCTGCTGTGCTGCACTCAGACATGCTGCCTGGGAAGCTCAGTGTCATCTTTTCCTTTTCCTGCTGACAATTAATAGTAGTATTAAAAAAAGCAGTAATATATTCCCCCGTTACAACATACCGAACAAATACCTATGCTAACCATGTTCAGTCAATCTCTGCATTGCTCTCGGATGAACGGGAGTCCCTGGCGCCTCAGCATGGCTACTTCTGGGGGTGGCAGGTCCAGATACCTGTTTGTGTCATGGCTAATTTAATGTGCTTGGTACCTGCCTGTGGCCTTCTTGGGCTCATTTCCCAATCCTTCCCCCTCCCCAGTCTCCCAAACACCTTTGTCTGTCTCTAATGGCTGTCTTCTGAGAATGACTCTAGTATAATCCATAGGGCAACCACACGAGAAAGTTGTTGGTGACGATAGTTTCTTATTGCAGAGATGAACGGTGTTATTTTCATGAAGGGCTGGCAAGGCCTAGAATACTGATAGGCTTTTTTTTTTTTAAACCAAATTTGTCTCTTTCTCATCCTGCAGTTCTTTACCAAGTCTGACGTTGTTTTCTAACTGTGCAGGTGTTTTGTTTTTGTTTAGCAAAGTGTCAGGAGCTGTCAGCACATGATTCATTGATATAATTTTGTGATTATATTATCTGTGCAAAGAATTATAAGGAGCCATGAAGACTAGTATGAGCAGAGAGTGAATGGAAATGCTACAGTACAGAAGAACCAGAAGGAGCAGCAGAAAAAACACCTGCTTATGACACCTGTATTAGCAGGTCTTCAGGATCTCAGTGCATCTACATACAGCTTCTCAGTACACCCAGATCAGAAGACAAGAGACAGTGAGTATAATAAGCAATGCAGGAAGAACAGGAATTACACTCTACTCTTAAAGAATACAGAAAAGCACATCCAAAACCAGCATGTCATCACCAGCCTACGTGATGAGGACTCAGTTGCTGGCATCCCTCTTCTTCTGTATCAGCCTGGACAGGCAGACCGACTTGGGTACCTACATCTTGGTGCTTGTGAATATGTGGGTATGAGACTGTGACATGTCTGAGTGAAACTGCTTTTGTTTTAAGATAAAACCATCTGTCCCATGCCCTCAAAATCTTGTATGGGGCTTTGCAACACTGATGCAACAGTTTTTCCTACATTCCCTATTTCCTACATCCTTCCACAATACTTGCTTTATTGTTTTAATAATCTTTAGTCTGGGTTGGGAGATAATATGGACTTGCTATCATACATGTAGTCACATTCATCTTTTTAAATTGCCTAAATTCATGTCCTCCAAACTATAATCCTGTCACATACTGCTGTCAGATATAGCATGTCTGGCAAAAGCAGATTTGGCAGGAAAAATCTATTGCTTAACTGTAACTATCTTGAGGAACTGTAGTAGGAATACCTCATTTTTGCCAATCAGTGTAAAAATTCTAAAAATCCAAACTAGTTAGATTTTAAGGCATTAACATTGGCCCTTCATTTTGATCATTTTGTGGTAACGGGTCTTCTTCAACACTCCCCCTGGATATATTCATGGAGTATTTAATTGTATATTTATTGTCATTGTACTTCAGGACTGATGATTCTTTTAGGTAACTTCTTGTGCTTCTTAAATTTTTATTAATACCAGTATGTCATATCCATTGTGAATCTTCCTGAAGGTGTGCTTTCAGCTTGCAAGTACAGACAGCTAGAGCAGGAACACTGTTGGCTCTTGCAAGAAGTCTTTGTGATTCTCCTTCTCTGTTGAAGCAGGCACAACGGTAAAGCTTCCGATTACTAGGAGACACCCTTACGTTCTTTATTATTCACTTCTTTTCATTCCATAACACAGAATGAAAATTATATATTACTTCTGTTGAGCAGTTTAAACTGTTCTTGCATTTTTCCTCAAATGAAGATGTCCTTTATGCAGGACTCATTATAAAAAGTATGTGATATTTTCTGCTGAAAAGTCTTGGGTGCCAGACTATAACCCAACACCTTCCCAAGATGTATAACACTTGTGCAATGAGATTTTATATTNGATATTTTCTGCTGAAAAGTCTTGTGTGCAAGATGTACAACGCTTGTGCAATGAGATTTTATATTTTTAAGGGATTTTGCCAGACTTGTGCAAATGTGGGTGCATTACAGAAAATATTTGATAAATATATCTCATAAATTCGATAAAATATCACTCCTATTCTCTGATACTATAACCTGTAGGTAGTGGTGATGCCAAAAGCTGTGGCCTGATTTTGTCACAGGTACTGCTCAAAAAGCTCATGCTAACTATGCACTTCTTGAGCAAAAATTAACCTGAGTTCAAAAAGTAACCAGCTTGCTCACTCCCCTTTTCTCAATATAGTTGTAATAGCAGTGAAATGCTCAGGTGCTTCCTTTGTTTCAGACCACTTTTTCAGCATGTTTCTCAAGCCTGGAAAATGCAGCTTTACTGCAAACATTATAACTATCCATCATGTGTACCTGAAACAATGCTTATGTCTGTGATTAATGGGTAGCCTCCCCTTTCCTGGTCAGGCATGAAAAATGAAGCACCCATGACCACTGAAGAATGTGCATAATCAGTCACACATGCCAAGACCCCTGGACTATATAAATCTCTGGTAGGGCAGAGAGAAAACTGACCATCCAGGTCCCACCTGTCCTGCAGAAGAAGGCAGCATCTGGTTGGTGACTTGTTCTGCCACAGCTGACTGAGCACATAGCTGTATTAAACACCAGCTGTAAAGTATCATACTGCTAAAAGCTTGCCATTTTTCCTATATTGTGTTAGCTGTATGGATGCACTTTGATTCCTTAGTGCAGTGGGCTGTGAGGAAAAAAAAAAAAGCTTTGAATATCACATCAAAGCTCCCTTTATGAGCATCCAGGCCTTAAAAGACACAATCCCAGCCCCAGAACTAGCAGTAAATCTCACTTTGTTCTTGAAAAGAAATAAGGAACTTTTCCTTATATAAAAATTCCCGATCCATTAGGACATTGACAGCTCAGATGACTGACCCTGAGCTGGACATGGTAAGGGGCAGGGAGCTGCACTCTGTTCCAGTCTGGCTGAGGTTATTATGTTGACTCTGGGAGAGATGGAGAGTGACTTCTCCTAGGAATGCATGTTAAGCAAATGTGGATCCAGAAGTTGGCAAAGAATAGCAAGGAATATACACCCTGTGCACTTAGGGTAACTCTCTCTCCATAAGCCCCACTCAGGGGTTCTGTACCCGTGTTTGATGCTCCAGGTCCCAGCTCTCATACAGCGCTGCTGTGTGACCTTGGCTCATACTGCTGGGAAAGAGCTGTGAGAAATTCTGCAGAAAGGTCAGAAAGGTAAAATTATAGACAGAAGTAGGATTGTTGAGGCAGGATCGTTAACAGTTCAAGCATTCAAGAGGGAAAGCACAGCGTGGAAAGGTGTAAAACCTTAGAGAAAAAAAAAACAACCAACCAACCAAAACAAACAAAAAACAAAACAAACAAACAACAATGACAACAACAACAACAAAAAAAAAAAAGAGGAAGTTTGGCCAAGGGTTAGGCAAAAATCATAGGGTTATTGAATTGAGACATCATTATTATCAATGTCAATGGTGCTGGTGGGAGATGGCAGCTCAACATCACCAAGGATCCCTTCCAGGCAGCTGCGGAGGATGAGTTATCCCAACCTGCTAAGATCTTTTTGGGGTGGTAAGCATAATAATGCCTAGACAAATAGCTAGGCATTATAATATAACAGCTTTTTGCTTTTAAGTGTGTATATCCTGCTTGTAAAGGCTGCACAACTGAAGATATTCAGATAAAGTGATGTCGGGTAAAAGACTGTGGAAAAATTATGACTTACTGCTGTAAATGTGCTGGGCAATCAGGCTGCGGAGAAGCAGGAAGACCCAGTGAGCAGCTGGGCTTGGAAAACTGAAGGGGAGGAGACATCAGCAGTTTTTCACAATAGCCAGGAAGGGAGGTAGTAAGGAGTGTACCAGAAGTCCCTCTGTATTAGAATGGTGCAGTTAGCATTGCAGGCTCCTGGCATGCTCAACCTGTGCACATGGAAGATCCCTCTCTGCTCTCAGAATTTCACTATATCTCTTTCTGCTAAGAGCATATTTCTCCTGAATACTGATAATCCATTGTAAGATCCTTCCATTTTCACTTGGTTGGTTGCACAGCAGAAAGCTAGAGGAAGATCCTTCCAAAAGACCCTTACCTGTTCCATCTCAGGCTGCGTGGTGACAGCTGAAGAGGATCTCGAATGGCTACAAAAAACATAGGTATTTAAACAGTTTGTGAAGTCCTATCGGAGGGAAATTCATATTCATGGACAATGTGCAGCATGTCTTAACTCAGTGTCCTGCTGACCCATCAAAGCTGTCAGAATTTCGCTGTATTTGCTACAGATGTTTTCCCTGAAGCTTTCCACAACTTCTTGTTAAATCTTTCTCTTAATCTTACTTTCTTACAGCCCCAAAATTCATCCTAATGCTTATTTAGTTAGTTCTTTTAAAGGTTATTATCTGCCTCTGGAGGGTATGGCTATCTTAAAATTGGTTCTTCTCAGTGGCTGTTAGAATTAAACACTACCTGAAAGGACAAAAGTGAAATCCTCATGTCTTAATATCCCTCCTCATCTAATAGATACTAATAAGTAATTTTGCTAGGTATTTGAGGTGGTTACACCAATATCCCTGGTCACTGACTATTAGATAAACTTCTCCAAGTTATTCTTGTCAGTTTACAAACACAAATTTGTTTTTATCTCTGTTCATCTTAAGTCTCATTATTCTTGCCACTTCTTCAAGTCTCCTGTCATTTTCTGAGAGTTAAGGAGTTGTGAAGTCACCTTTTTACTTTTTTTTGTGTGTGTGTGTGTGTGTGGTGAATGCAAAAAAGCTTTTCTTTACAGTGACCTTGGTTTCTTGTTATTCCATTCTTGAAAATCTTAAGTCCTTGGGTTTGCTAGTTTTAATTCTGATATTCAATTTCATTCATTTATATTATCCTTCATTTTCAGTTTTCCAAGAATTGCCGTTCTCATGTTTAACCCACACATCTGATACATAAAATTTCTTAAAATTTCACGAGGTGTTATAGTGATCCATTTCTGCCAAGGTCTTGACCAAACCTGGGAAGGATTCCTTCTGAAAAATATCATTTACCATTTGCTCATTAAAAGTTTGAAGAACTGGAAACTTATAACTGTGATTTATTTTTTCTGTGGTTTTAGGCTCTGTGACCAACATTTCCATAATTTATGATTTTTGAAGATAACTATGTTTTCCTCATCCACAAGATCTAACATCTTTTACAACTGCTGTGGACTTTGACCATACTTTTCCATTTTCTTTCTCAATACCGATAGATCTATACTTCTGTTAATTTGCTATTGAACGCCTAATTAGGACAAGACCTTGAGTGTGGTACTATAATAATATCACTGTATTATTACTATGAAAATAATTTACTTGCTTTCCAGGGCTAATGGAGATCTTATCTGATTTTTAAATTATTAAAACTTACCTACAGTGCAGATACTTAGCTAACAGACTTCATTATTAGCTTTCCACATAATGTGAATTTTTAACTACTACAAGATTCTTCTAAGGCTTATGCTCTGCTAAGGCTTGTAGTTAGTTGCTTCTTGTCAACTAGTTTTCCATTTTTTTTTTTTTTTGGTATATCCACAGAAGTACATTTTGGACCAAAAATTAGTGAATTTATTATAACCTTCCTAAACTCAGATTCTGGATTAGATGATATAATTTGATGCCAGAAAGGGACTTCTCTTTTTCAACTAAATTCAATAAGAGCTGCTTGTTTTTAAGCAAGAAGAACACATTGGAGGTGGGGAGGGTGCCAGGAACCATGTGTGATATATTCTTATGTTTATTAAGATTCAAACCAAAAGTTCATTTTGATTCTTCCAGGAGAATCATGGTTTATCTGAGCAAAGTAAAATGATAAACTAGCACATTTAAGTTGCATTGCATTACCTGAAAATCAGGAACTGCATTTGTTTTAGAGTGAACTCACTAATATGAGATTATTAACACAATAACTAGAATTAGTTTACACCTTATTCTCTCATTTATAGAGCACATTTTTATCAACCAAGAATCTAACGGAAGATTCTGTGGGCAAGTGTATGAACATACTTAATTAGTGACTAACAGTCCTTGAAAGCTAGATGTGGCATTATCTGCATGGTACAGAAGCAGATTTACCAGGACAGGGAAATGGGCTGTAACTTCCCTTCCAGTGTCACCCAGGGGATCTGATTTTCTCTGTCCCGTGATGTGGTTCACAGCCTCTCAATTCTCACTGCTGCTAATCTGAACTTGAAACCATAGACAGTTAAGTGCAGCTTGTAAAATGATTAGACTTCTTTAGGTGAACTTTGTGTACAAAGTATTTTCTAAAGGTGGTTGCAATACCAGGTGCTCCACTGATGTCACAGAAATGATCCGCATGTCATCTTCAGTCAATAAATTATCTTGCCTTACAGGCTGGTGAATAGGTGTTATGTCTCCTGCAAAGAGGAAGGATGCTAGCATGATCAGGAAACCCAGATCATATTCTTACTTTTTCACACTTTTTTCCAAGCCCTTAGCAAGTCACCTCATGTCTTTGTGCCTCAGTTTCTTCTCCCATTTTTCACTGATGCAGATTATAACCTCTTTGGGATGGTAATCACCATTCACTACATGATGGTACAGGGCCTTACAGGACAGCCCTGACCCTGGGAGTATTAGGTGAACTAGTCACATCAGGAAAAGATGCATGTTGAACTTGACCATGGCTGCTGCTACTGATACCCATACTCTGCAGGGAACACAGGATAATTTTCTTTACATTTATCCTTGGGTAAAGACAGGCAGACAGTTACTACAGAATACTCAGCTGCAAGCTCATCCTGAACTTACCTGCAAAAGGTTATTCAGCTACTCATACTTGGAATACTATTGCTTTGTATATATTTGTGTGTGTGTGTGTGTATAAATACAGTTATATATATACTCATATGTAAGTATATACTTACATTATATATAGATAAAGAGAGAGAGAGAAAGTTATGTGATAATATTTATAAGATGTTACTCTTATAAACAGATAGATAGTTTTTATTCCCTTGTATGGATATGTTATGTACCCAGAAAAAGTCAGTTTATGCACCTGTAGCTTGTTACTCTGTCTTAAAGAAGATATGACTAAAAAGCATTAAATATAACATAGACTGCATATTCAGTGGAGATGTGTCTTCTCTCTCTGGTTTAAAGACAAAGACTTGCAGAGCTCAGATTTCTTAACATCTCTGCTTTTATTAAAAAATTTCATAGGTCTAGTGCTCTGCTTCTCTTTTCTCTGTGCCTCATTGTACCAAAATGGGGTATCAGGTCCAATTGCAGTGTTACTTCACAGCAGTCCACATCACGGTAGCAGGTGTCAATGTTTATTACTGTCTATAACTTGAATTGATGACAATGCTCAATGTAGAAGCACATTTTAGGGCACTGAAGATGGACCAAGGATTCATATTCTTCAGGGAACTGATTAATTTTAAAGTTATTTCTTTCCTTGTGTCTATATTTAGTGTAAGAACAAATCATTTTCATATAATTTTCTGTTCTGGTTACAATCTTAAGAGTGTCAAGGGAATGGATAAATGGATAAATGTTCTGCTATTTTCTCTTTATTATTATAATTTTTCTCACAAGATTGAGAAAAAAGAGAGAATATAATGAGAATAAAAATGCACAGTATTGAAGCATTAAAATTTGGTGATAATTCATTCCTGTGACAGACTACAGCAAGTACAGAATGCAGTGTAAGATATATTCATTCTCCTGACAAAACCTGTAGAAGGAGGAGGAAATGGTATAAAAGTCATTTACTTCTATGACAATTGTCCTAAAGCAGCAGTCCTGTCCTCTTGTACCAACATAGCTAGGGATATTTTATTTAAAAGTGCTCATTAGTTCAGATCTTTATCTAGTGTATGGAAACAGCACTGTTTTTTGTACATAGGCTATTAGTTCTACTTTAAGAATATGAATATCAGTTTGTCTGACAGACTATTTAAATGGAAAAATATCTTCACTCTACGTTTCTAGATGTTGACATTGATATAACATTTTTTATGATGCAATCTAGCAAAACTAAAAACAATCAGGTTTGACTTTTCCTTGCGTGGGTTTAGTTCTGAAGTACCGTATTATTTACACCAATGAAAGTAGCAATAGTTTAATTTAGATTCTTTTTTTCCTCAATTTAATCCCACTGCAGTTACTGAGATGTGGAATAATAGGGGACTTTTTTTTCTAGCAATGTTGGTGTGAGATTAGTGGGCTTGAAATATGTCACTTCAAATTACATGTCCAAAAAAAATTTAGCAATAGCAAACACTCGAGTAAAAAACTATTAGAGCACAGAGCAGTATCTGTTTCACTAAATTGTTTCAGTTGAGTTTAATATAGTCCTACTGAGAAATTGTCCCAAGAACTTTACTGCTTGGTGATTAACCAATAAATAGCATGCAATAGATTTTAGTTTTAGGCAGTGTTTTCCCTGTGTTGGAAATCTCAAAGTGCTTTGCCAGATTGGTTTAGACTCCAGAAATGCTGTAATTGTCTAGGTGTATGCTGCTGCTGCTATATGCTCAGCAATAGCTTGCATGCTGTTGGTGATTAGATGATTTTCTTTTGTTGACAGAGGGTTACACAGACCCTGGACTGGGAACCAAGGGGTAACTGAGCTTTCCTTTGGGCAGGGTATCAAGGAGATGGAACAAAGGTGCCTTTAGTGTGTGTCGAACAGCCAAAGCCTGCCTTAGAGCTGCAGAAAAATAGAGGTTGTATTATCTCACAAATGGTTGTCATGAGACTAACTTGAAAGAAATCTAAATCTAGTCATCTGCCACCCTGAAGGATTCATGTAGTAAGGTATTTAAGGTAGCTAAGATTAGAGTAGCTTCATTTGCAATTTAAATTTGCTACAGACTATTTTTTGAAAGCATATACAAGAGTCCTAGGATGTGGAGTGCAGTTCAGTGGGGGGTTATATTTGAATTGTATTAAGGTAGTGTTTCTCAAACTATCTTTTGCCCATATCTGGCTTGCCCCTACATCTAATTTTTCCGGGAAGGCTGAAGTGTATGTACACAAACACCGTCATGCCCTGTACCCCAGTTTCTGGATTTCTTCCTGAACAGGAAGAGGGGCTCAACAGTGCCCAGCTGCAGATGTTTCTGAAGGGCTGGCACTAGGCTGGTCCTTCCTCAGCCAGGTTCCTACAGAGAGTCCTGTCCCTGGGCCTCGTAGATCTCCCAGCACACTGCAGAGGAAGTTCGTGGGATTCATTCAGGAGTTTGGATTCCGAGTGGTTAAAAAATGGTGCAATGATCTGGGTTGCAGAACTTAAAGCTTTTTTATTTTTGGATCTGACTCTGAACCGCTGTTGGCCCCCATGAATGTGCCAAGCAGCACAAGAAACAGCAATTTAGAACTGCAAATCATTTGTTACCCTTTCTCTTCACTGCTTTATCAGGGTAACTTGATGGTTTATGATAGTGCAGGTCCCAAACAGAGACTAATAAGAGTTTTCTTTCCTGGTTAGGTCTCTGTTCCTGTGTTCTGGAAATCCAATAAAAAAATGTACTCTCATCTCTGTCCTACCACAGGTTCTTTTGCTCCAATTTTGGGCATGGCAAATCCATCCTGGGTAATTTAACTGGTTCGAAGCATACCAAGACCTAGATGCTCCAGCTGGCAGTATAATGTAGAAGTCATGTTTTTCCTCAGTAGGGGTGGCTCTGAAAATGAAGACTATCTTCATACATAATCTTTCAGAAGCACCACAGATTCAGTTATAGCCTACTGTAATTACTAGCCTGCATGATAGGAACTGCATCAAGTAGAAAGCATTAGAGGTGGGAAAGATTCATCCACCATTATTTGAACAAACAAGGTATTTTACTGTAAGAAAAAGAGTATCTGGTTGCTGCCAGCATAATGGGATTATTTCAGTGAGTATCATCTCACCCCACTATGGTGAAATCTTTGAGGGGGTCCAGTACTCTGCAGTCACTGCAAATATACACCTCATTTTTGCCTTCCAGGCTGTCTGTGGGGCAACTCTGGTCCTGGCACTACCACCAAGCTGTTAGATGCGCTGGGGCAGATCCCTACATCCCCAATGCAGTTCTTGCTCCTCCACCATAAAATTATGGTAATTATGCCTAGCTACTCTCCAAAATATTGATTGTTAAGCCCTTCCAATTGTTTTAGATAAATAATCAGTAAAGTTTGTTCACCATTTTTAATGTGCTCCTTGTATTATTTTTATTTTTTTTAAACTAATACGTTCTTTCAGCTACAAGAAAAAGACTTGTCCAATAACCAAAAGCAGAACATGGGCAGTAGAGTAAAGCATGGAGCAAATCCTGTTGGAGATCACACCAAGGATAACTCAGGACAAACAGTTAGCTCAGGAGCTGGAGAAAAGCATCATGAAAAACAAACAAGTGAGGATAGGGCGTGTAGCAGGGAAGAATATTTATCCCCCAATTATAGCAACACACTGTTTAGAGTGGTTACTAATGAAGAACAAAGATGCATTTCTTTTCCAAGAAAGAATATGCTTGTGGTAACAATGAATGATCATTGCCTTTTAACAGTGCCAGAATGAAGATAAAGGAGGTTGAATTTATTTAACTTTTCTCTGGTAAACAAGGGATCATATAGAGCAACACCTTAGACTTCAGATTTCAAATAGCAAATGTCTTCCACAGAGTTAACAACAACGTCAAAACTTATTTCAGTCAGCAACCGGAAAGGAACTAATGATTGTGAGAAAATGTTAGTCTTTAGATCTTGAAATCAATGCCCCTAATTTCTTGGTAGAGATTAGACAACAGTAAAACAATATGTTTAGTCTCAAAGCTTCTCTAAGAACCTACTAACAAGGAAATGCTTTAATGAAAATCCATATCATGCTGATTATATTGTCAATAATAATGAAACTGTTTCTGTTGGTCTTCAGGGAAGTGGGTTAGATATTGCAGCATCTCTACATAGAAGTTGCCAGCTAAGTGCATTTTTTCCTGGAGACCTGTCAAAACCTAACACGACAGTATGTTCCTTCTGCGTGAGATGAAATAGCTACACTGCCAGTAAGAATATGTCAACATGGTAAATTTTCGCCTCTCTGGAAGTGGGCAGCTTGATGATTGCAGCCTGATTGTGACACCAAGGAACATTACTGCCGGCTCTGCTACCTCAGACCAGAGAGGAAATACAAAGGTATGCCAGCCTAGATAAACTTTTAAACAGTTTTAAAATGCAGACAGTATTTTCCCCCTCTTGAGAGACAAATTGCATGTCAAAAGTATCACTACGTACTAAATAACTGTGTGATGGTGGGATGCTTTTACCTCTGTTCTAATTTAGTTCCACCAAAACAAATGCACACACTGAATAATTTGGATTTGTGCTTCCTCTGTGTTTCCTTATTAGAAGGTTAGCAGGTAGGTCTCTTGAATTAGCACCTGCAGAGACACCTCCTGAAGCTGATCTGTCATGGCTATGTCCCTGCAATGGCAGCATTGCTTCTTTTGTATGTCCATTAGCAGGTCTGTCACTGGGGGAATGCTGTGGGCATGTTTTCATTTCTGCTACTCTTACTTTTAGACTAACTTAAATAAGATTTTCTCTTCTAAGAAGAAAGACCTCCTGGCGGATATTACAAATGACATTTTTCATGTTACCTTTCAAAGAATGCAGTAATAATGATATAATAATACTTTGTACTTCTGTAGAATTTTGCATTCACTATTATCAAGGTGCCATAAAACTTTTCTACACAAATAGCCAAGCACAAATCTAGGCTGGATTCTCTTTCCTCTTGTCTTGGCTTTGCCCTTGCAAATTTGTTATTTTCAGTAAATGAGGCTTCATTTTTCTTCCTGGTGGATGGACTGACTACTGTAGAGCACTGCTGGTGTCCATCCTGCACCACGCCAGGAAGGACTGGAGGAAAGGGAAAGATAGGGGCTGAGGACATCAGTTACAAAAAGTGCCAGTGTGAGGGAAGGGGAGGTGTAAAGTTCTCCCCAGGTTTTCCAGGAAGTACTAGGCCTTCACGTCAGTGCCTTGCTAAGTGTGAATGAAGACACATTGCAGGGAGCAAAGCTGTGCAGGCACTTTTTACTTCAGTCACAATAAATACTGTGTGGTTGTGGCAAGGCCAAGAACCTGAAGACGTTCTTCGTGGTTCGTGAAGACAGTTGTGTCTATGCAGCCCCTATGAAACTTGGTGCTTTTGTTTTCCAGATACCACCCCTGGGAACATTTACTGTGGTAGCAGCAGTACCTAACTGTGAGGGCAATGGTGGGCGGCAGAAGTCAGGGATGTATTATGACAGTGTCTTGCTTTAAAAAAAAATCCAAATACAAGATTGTCTCCCTCCTGATCTGACACTGTGTAAGATGTCGTGCTGTCCTATAACTTACTGATTGATGGAGTAAGAGCATATAACACTGTTGCAATAAGATGGATAAATATTTTATTTCCTTCTGAAAATTCTTTTATGAGAGAGAAAAACTTTCCTCTCAATTTGCAGGGTATGGTGAATCTTTGAGAAATTCTGGCACAACACTGGCTTTGCTAGTGAGTTTTATACAAAATGATATGGGTTCATATGATAGGTGACATAAGGACTACTGAATGTCAGAGAGGCTGCAGCTTGACTTGGATTTGATACTAGAAGAAGCAGTTACGGCAGCAATGCACATCAAGAGCACCACACCGTCAGGTGTGGACATGCCTGGAAGCCTTCACAAGTTGAATGTCCCACCAAATCACAACCTGATTGTGATTTGCAGGTGAAAAGCAAGTGTTTTAGGAAAAGACAATATGTCTGTAACATGTCACTTAGGGCGTTATACACACTCTTTAGCTGCAGATTATAGGACTGACAATGCGTTCCTAGAAACATGTTTTGACAGGCGAAGTTTGAGTCCTATCCTGTAATAGGAGTCATTGTAACCACCGAGCGGATTACAGATCTTCAGTATCAATTTTCTCAATGGAACCGCTTGATTTCCTCCCACTATTCTTGTAATACATTAAGATTGGATATAGGAAATAGACTTTATTTCAGCAATCACAGCATTACAGAGATCTTCTTTCAGTCTTGTCCATTGTGGCTGCTAAATATAGAATACACAAAGAGGCAATAATAAGGCTAGTTTTTTTTTTTCCTTTGGAGTAATTTACAGCTGCTGAAGGTATGGACCCAGATGTGCAATTCTGACATAGATACCACTATTTCTATGCTTCATTAGAAGCTGAAAATATTTGAAAGTTTGTTTTCTCCTACTGCCTTCCTATTCATGGGAACTGTGTCCATTTCAAACTGGCTTGGGATAACTCTTGAACTTGCTGCGACTTTTTGCATTTCCATTCCAGTTCTGCTTCATTCTCTTTAATGTGTATACATATGGTTTTGAATATTCATAACTACCCTGTTTTTTAGGATTTGTTTGAGAACTTCTCCATTGTACTCCTTGTGTTGCATGTTGTCAAGAAAACTGAATAGAAACCTCCTTGTTCTTGCTTAGTTTAAGTTTTGCTTATTAAACTCAGCCAGTTCTGAATACTAGCAAGCTGTCACTTCTCTGCATAACTTTGAAATCATCACCGTATTAAAATAAGCTCCTATAGGAGTTAGGTCAGCTTTTCTGAATTTACTGCTGGTGTTTCATTAGCTGGCAATGGCAATGAGAATACAAAAAAAAACCCCAAAACAAACAAACAAAAAAACCCAACATCCTAGCCTATATTTATTTCTTATATATATATTTCCTTGCATCTGACTTCTTGACACACTAAAATTTTAATTGTGGGTTTTATGTATATATGTACCATCATGAACATGATACATAATTCCCAGTATTCATAACCCAATCTCAAATTCTTATCCTTTGTCATAATTCTCAAGAGACAACATGTACTGGCATTTTCTATCAAGGCCATAAATGTCTTACTCCAGGCTCTTTAGTCCAGGATCTCTATTTGAAACTACAATCATGATCTTTCAGCTCAGTGCTTTTTTGTGTCTGGTAATTAATTTGGAAGCAGGTGACCTCCTTTTTTGTGCCTTCTTCCTCAGCATTTTCTCTCTAAGCCAGATCTTTTACCTTTGGTAGGTTCAAATCTCTGTGGCCCTAAAGAGGTCATTGTTCAGCAGGCAACATCTCTTCTGTTGCCTGGAAAACATTTGCTGATTTTCACTCTTGTTTTTCCCTCCTTACTGTGTGGGAATTAATTTCAAAGGCTTAATTGCCTGCTACCTATTACACTTTAAAAAATCTTTTTTTTTTTTT
>VXAA01006235.1:267833-285937 GCA_013399115.1 Anseranas semipalmata | reverse complement strand
TTTTTTTTTTGCTAAATGCAGAACTCAAAGCAATATTCTCACCATTATCATCTTTACTGAGGTCATGAAAGGAAAAGAAGCATGTAGTTATCTATGAAAAGTGTCTGCACCATTTTCTTAACAAGTAATTCTATACTTTGTGGCATATTTTGAATGTTTCTGTGGAACTTAAATAACTGGTGAGTAAGTGTTGATTGATTACTACAAGAACAGAATTTTTGGCAAGAATTAAGCTTAACATTGGCAAGTTGCTTGATAATTATTAGTGTGTGAAAACCAACACAAATACATGTATTATGCAGGGTGCTCAGTCTCAAATCACATTTAAAGTGATGCATTCCTCTTGGAAGTGATTCTAGAAGCCAGAGTTATGCTATTTAACTTGAAAAATAAAATAAAAATATGTTTTTGGTAATATTTACTGCTAAAATATGTAAAAGTAATTTAAATTGATTTCAAAATTAGGTAACTAATATGTGTAGGAGATCTTCCTCATCTACATTTGTTGCTAAAATGCTGCCTATTCTTTTTCTTTCTCTTTGGTGATTCTGCTAAGATATTTGTTGGAAGAATTTCCTTTTGTTTTTGTCTTTCGTGATTTAATTGCAATTCTGTCTAGAAATTTCAGTGAAACCAACCAATTACAATTTGGTAAGGACTCTTTGTTAAGAAAGATGAAATATATTCACAAAGCAAAAGTGGAGGCATTTTCATCTTGAAATGGAAGGAAAATTTTCTTGGTAAAATCCCAAGGAGAATGTAACGAAAATGAAATTAAAATTTTTAAATACAAACCAGTATCTACTGTGGTGCTGGTACCTGCAAAAAAAAAGAAGTAACTTTGGTATCCAGGAGAAGTTCTAATCCTGGAACGCTGCTCTGTATGGAATGGTATTTGGAAATGGAAATTCACTGCTTGTTGTTGTTGTTGTTGTTGTTGTTGTTGTTGTTATTATTATTATTATTATTATTATTATTATTATTATTATTAACAGCAGGAGTCTCCAGATCTTTTGTAGTTGCATCTCACTTGACAATTCAGTTTCATTCAGCCAGGTATAACTTCTTATGTAAGGGCTGCTCCCACTTCTGGTTTCCACCACCTTTCTCTGTCCTGTGTCTTCCTCTTCCTCCAGCCCCCACCATCATACATCAGCGTGACTCTGATGAGGAAATGGGGATCTCTAGAAGTTATTTAACCTCTTTTAGACACTTTCTTTGGACAAGAAAAAAAACACTTTTTTTCAGATGTCATTTTCTCTCCACTGGTCAACAGGTGAGTAACTCAAATTTTGATTTAAAAAATGACATCACATGTCTAATGTCTAAATAACATCATGTTGATGTTGTGCATCTTGCAAATCATCTCTTAAATCAGAAGCTTTACTGTTGGGAGAAATTTTTTTGCCACAGAGTACAGATGGGGAATAATATGCTCCTAGAAAACAGGATTCTTGTGATTCAGGCTCATAGGATGTGACAGGTACTTGGCAATTAATGAATGTTAACTGGAGTCACACTGCTGTAGGACCATCAGGTTACCTTTAAAACAGCCCATTAGTCACAAAAGGCTCTTAATTATCAGCTTTACCTGGAGTTTGCAGATATTCAGACTTTCACCATGAAGTAAATTGTGAGGACTTTTTTTCCCAAGTAGTCTGGTATGCTATTTTGAGATATATTGGTGCAATAGTTTCTTGGGGTATGGAGAATAAAAACACAGATATAATTTTTTTGTTTGTTTGTTTCGTTTTGTTTTGTTTTTGTTTGTTTTGTTTGTGCTTGTTTTGTTTTTGTTTGTTTTCTTTTTGTTTGCTTTTGTTTTGTTTTGTCTTTTTAGTGTGGCACTTATTTCCATTGTGCCCGCTCAAACAATCCTGGATTTGGCAAGGAAAAATCTGAATGTCTTAACATCTGGAGATTTTCCAAGGCAATCTACATCAGCATATGGATTTTAGAACACTTGGGAAAACCTGCTGATAAATGATAAGATCATCTTGACCGTTGAATGTGATGGTTGTATGAACCAGGGAAAGCTTCTGTTTACATTCATGGAATGTAAACATATGGTTTGTATTTTGAAAATTTGCTAGGTAATTCTGCACCTGCACATGAGGCTGTGCCGTACCAAAAAGTGTGGACCAGCAGTATGCGCTTAGATTCTTGTGGTTTTCCTTTGGATTTCCATGGTCTACCACAAAGTACTGCCTTCAGAACCTAGCTTAGTAAGGTATTCACTTGTTATGACATTATATATTGCATACTTTTGCTAGTTGTTCACCAACTACACAGTTATGAGATAGTGTAATATATACAAAAGGATGATAGAATTGTTATAGTAAGAGCACATATTAGTTCTTGCACAAGTCACAGACTTCAACATGTTTTAATTTTCAGACCTTGGATAAGTTGGCTTACATAGGTTAACCATGTACTTCAAAAGAGCAGATAATTTGACCTGCATTCAATATAAGGGCATTGCTGATACGAGAAAAAATATTGTGTAGACATGACACGTGAAAGCAATGTTCAGACCCAGACTGGTAACATAAACCAGTCTTCTAGGCTTGTATTTATAATTAAATTTGAGAGCCACTTCATAGTCAGATGACAAAGTGCTGAAATGTGGAGATCTGCAAAAAAATAATAATTCTTAGGTAAGTGCAATACTCTATATATTTGTCCAAACTAATTACAGAAAATAGTGTTAGCTTAGAGATGTGTTCAGCTTTCATGCTCAATGTCCTGAAATCTGAAATGCTTTTCACTGAGAATATTTTGTCATTGGTTTTGAGAAGTCTTACAGAAACATCCATTGCCCACTATATAACAAAAGCAGTGGATCAGCTAAGTGTGGTTAGAAATTCTGTAAGTAGATCTGACAAAGGCCCAATTCTCTTTTGGCTTTACAGAGACACTCCTTTGACTTAATAGATTTGTTCCCATGTAACCAGGGGCAGGACTGAGGCAGAAGGGCATACTGGGAAATTCATTCTCCTACCTTCATAAATAAGGAACAGATTCTGACTTAATGTGATTCGCACATAATAGGTGATTGTCACATATGTTGCAAAACCCACTGTTGTGCCCTCCTCTATATAAGGCTAGAACTGAGCCCAGTGTTTCTATTTTAAGCACTGAAATACAGAGCCTAATTAGTGATGTACTTATGTATTATTCCTACACCAGAGAAATAACTCTTGCAGAAGGCTTCCACTTGTGTAACATATGCTTATTTAGCCTTTGATAGTTATATTATCTAACTATCGCTTTTATGGTTCAGGCCATGGATTATTAATTGAAACAGTAAAATAAGCAATCATCTTTGGTTGCCATAGCAAAGCTACCCAAAATATAGTTGCTGAGGAAACCATACTGAGAATATACACAATATATAACCTAATAATATTGACATACAGCTTTAAGACTATGGTGATACAAAATATACTTGCACACTTTCTGGGAGATTAAATATTGAATCTGATATGTGCTTATTCATTTCTTTTTGGAAATCTTCCTCTTGCATGTAAAGATATAACTTAATTATCAGATATGTTATCCCTCTGATAATCTTTAGAATAACCTAATGATTTTAAAAAATATTTTTAAAAATTCTGCTTCATCAAGGGAAGAAATAGACTTTGGAAAATGGCTCAGATCATAGATGGATGAAAAGGGAACAAACATCATCATGATGAATGCTGTTTTTCTAATCCAAATAGAGAGCTACAAAAATGAAAAAAAAAAAAAAAAAAAAGAATAATTAAAAAAATATATATTTTCCTTGTAGCATTGTAGTTACTTTATTTCTAAGCATAGGAAAAATGCTAAAATGACCTCTCACTTCCAAGATGGGATCTATAACATGTATTGTACCTTTCCTGACAGATTTCAGAACCTCCCTGTGCAACCAGTTCAAGGGCTTTGTTCCTCCACTGTTAGTACAGTTTTCCTAGTGTCTACCATGAATATTATTGCTGCATCCTAAGCCATTTACTTCTTGTCCTATGCATCATGGACAGAGAAGAGAGTATTTAATTCCTTTCTGCATTCCATCCATCAATGTACATGAAAATTGTTACCATGTTTCCAAATTAGTCATATCTCCTTTGATTAAATAACCACAATTTTCCATTTTTCTCAATACCTTGTGTTTTATGCTTAGATTGCTACAACTTTCTTGAAATTCTGTGCCCAGAGCTGAATCCCATTTTCCAGCTGAAACCTAATCCATGCTAGACAGAGCAAGGGAACTATTTCATGTCTTCACATATGCCTAATTATAAATCCTAGCATGTCTAGCTGTCTTTTTCTTGGGGGTAAGACTTTGTTCACTCATGTTCAGCTTGTGATCCACAGTAATCCCAAAGATCCATTTCTGAAGAACTGCTACTGAAATCAGATGTTGTATATCCTGCATTTGTGCAATTATTGCTAAGAATAGAAACCTCCTTTTCTTCCCCCCTTTTTTTTTTTCATGGTGAATCGTTTCCTGTTCTTCTGTAGATAATTTCTTTTTTGTTAATATTTGAACTCTAATCATGCTAACCAAGATACTTGCAGCCCCTTTTTTATTTGTCTTATGCAAATGTAATAATCATTATAGTGTAATAAAAAAAGAAAAACATAAGAAGCCTTTCTATTTAATCTTTAGACTCCTAATGAAAATACTGTTTGTCACTAAAGCCAGGACACACTACAGTGGAACTTCAATACATCCTTCTGTTTTTGACAGCTATCTACTGGCAGCTGCTGTCTAGACTTCAGTTGTCCAACCAGTTTTGCATTATGCAGTAGGACATCCAGCAAGACCATATTTCCCTAACTTGCATATGAGAAGTCTGTCCTGCTGGATTGCTTTCCCTAGATATTCAAACAGTTGAAACTTCCCCAAATGTCCCCTACTTAATTCTACCTCCTTCGGACAAAAAACTCCCTTAGCCTATTCTTCCTTGTCTGTAATCAACTGTTCCCCATGACTGTACTCTTAGTCTTTTTTTTTCTTATCCTTGACTAAACTTTGCTTCAGTTGGCTCAACTTTCTCTATATGCAGGGTCTCTAAGCTACTATCTTTGTGCTGAGTGTACAAGCAAACATATCTTTGTTTGCGTACTCCATGAAAAAGCTATATCCTTTAGTACTGATAAGTGAGTCATGTAAGCTTTTCCATATGATATGCTATGACTGTTTAGTCACTTCCTTAACCATGTAGCAAGATTTCCAGATCTTCTTATTTGTCTTCACACTTCTTGTGATGATATGCAGACATTTAGAGTATTTACCAGAAGAATTCATCATCCTCTCTCTCTCATATACCTTATTATTTTTTCTTCTGTTTCTAGACCTTTCCCAATGCTGATGTTGCTGTTCTTGTTTTTTTGTGACAACCCCTTCACACCAGATTGGCATGTGACATGAGGAAAATGTTGCTTTTGCCCAGCATCACAGGCAAAATGACCACGGAAGGAGTCATAATCCTCCTGACAGCGCCATCTACATGACTGTGCACCTACCCCCCCCCAACACACACACACACACACACACACACACACACACCCCACACACAGGACCTTACAAATATCCTTGACCTGGGTTAAGCCAGGGCTGGTTGGGAGGGGGCTCTGGGTGAGAGAGGCTGGTCTGGGGACATGGTCAGGGCAGCCCAGTGCCCTGTGGGGCCATAGCCATGAGGCAGGTCTGAGACCTTGCTGGGAAGTCCAGGAGGCAAGCCAGGGCCAAGATCAAGACCATCAGTGCACAAGACCAGGCACAGGCAGAGTGACAAGGTGCCTCCAGCAGGCCTTGAGGGTGGGGGCCTGAGCTCAATACAGGTCCCACCGCGGGGGAGGCCCCAAAGGAGGCTTCTCATGTCTCTTTCTCACAACTTGACTGTTTTCTGTGAAGTCGGATCCCAGGCTACATGCCTGCACCAGATCAGGGCAGACCTTGAGCATGAACATTCAAAACCCAGAGGAGAACTACAGAGAAAATTAGAGGCGGTCAGGTCCATGATAGTCTGCTGGTGCTCCCAGGCCCTGACAGGTTATTTATGGTAGTACCCTTAGTGCTCTTTTGGATGAGGAACAAGGGGACACAAAAACCTTGGACACCTTTTAGTTACATCCTGAGATCAACCTCCTAGAAGGTGACACAGTTCTTGGTCTCCAAGTGATGCCAGAGTGGTGTACTGGCCAATGTCATGGCAGGCACATATTTTAAAGCCATGAATTAATGCAGAAAACCAGTCATCCACAGACTCATCAATAATTTAAGCCAGAAACTTCAATAGTTTTTTTTAGGAGGCTGAGCTTAGGAGGTTGTATAGATTTATTGTCTTAATGCTCCCTAAGCAAAGCCTGAGTAGTCTGGAATGGTTCTGAACTGTGTCAATGAGTGATGGATTAAAGATTCCCCAGGTACCGCATACAAAGCGACACCGCTGACCCAAATGTTTCCTTGAAAGCTATTCTGGTTTATTGTGTCAGTGATCCACAGATAATAGGACTCTGGGGGATTTTTGAACCAGGTTTTTCAATTCATGAGGCAGTAAGGATGCTCTGAATTGCCAAGTCTGGGCAAACTTTGGCACATCTTGAAGCATATTTGAAGGGATTATAGAAATGTCTCACAGACTTTTATTGAACTTGTAACAGATTTAAAGGAGGAACAGTCAGGAAATGCAATGATTCTGGACTGGGGGAAGGCATGAGTGGGAGGAAAATCATGCAATGCTCAGCCAGATTCTTAACTGTAGAAACAATTTTCAGGCACAGAGGTAAAGAAAATGGTTTCACATATTTTCAAGCCTTGCAATAGCTGCACAATGTTGTGTCAAAGTTTCTGAATTGCTGCAGACTCACAGTAGAATATATTTACATTCTCCTGCTAGAGTGAGAAGTAATCATGCAGTAATTTCATAAGCAAACTTAAAAACATTAACAGTTCTAATTTTCGAATGATAGCATATTGATAGTTTTGTTTCATGTAATTAAAAAAAGGCAGAAGGAAAATTTCAAAGTTAATTGCCACAGTTTCTTGTAATGATGTGTTATGGAAGTAGGAAACTTAGTCTTGGAAACTAAATAAAATCTGTCAGTGATGGAACTTGTTACCGAAAGTCACTTATCTCAGATAATACATTTCTGCTTATTCAATCCAGGTAGCATGCTCTCACAAAAACTGATGTGATAACGTCATTATTTCTTGTTCACGTTTGCATGCTCCCACATTTACATGTAATTATTACATTAAAAATTATTATTAAATAAACAATAACAAATGCATATATTGCCTATCATATTCTCATTATTATTATTATTTTTAAGATAACTCTTTTATGAGTAAACCACAGAATTAGAAAGATTTTGTCGTTTAGAAAAAGTCTAATCAAAATGTAAACATCAGTAGATCATTAAATGTTTTTGCCAAACTTTGTATTTTCAGAAACATAAATTGCAATTGAGATCTATCTGCATTTTATCAACTTGTGGATGAGTGGTTAATTAATACTGTTCATGAATTGTTATTATTCATGAATTCTTGTTATTCAAGTCTGGATTCTTGTTTATTCAACTGAAACAAGATTAGTTCAGAATGTGGACTGAGCTCCCTAGTCTTAGATGCATGGAGTGTCTTTGCAAACAAATTTCCTATTTTTGAATCACGCTTGTTGTGGTGAATCATTATGAATCCCAATGTGCTGCTTAGGCTTTACTTACACAGCTTTAGGATACCCCCTTGAATGTTTTGAGAAGAAATGTAGCAACAGGCGTGCCTCTAAATAACAAATGACAATTCAGCAGCGTACTCTTTCATAGTGATACATACCAACTATGAGAAAACAGGATTGCTATCTTCTGTCAAGCCAATGATGTGAATGACAAGTGTCACTCTTCCTTAGTATCCAAAGTGGCACAACCATAACTGGTGTGTGATACTTGTGTCTGGTCACGAGACATTTAGTTAACAGGTGGTCTGCATAAACTAAAATAGATGTTTGGGAAAGGTTGCATTGAAATGCATACCGCACAACTCTTTTTCTAATCTTTTCCCATTGCATGAGCACTTTCTGTTCTATTAAATTCTGTATTAAATGAACATTGTGTCCTATAAGAATTACAGCAAGCGGAAATTATTCTCACTTATCACATTACAGAAATGCAAAGCTTCAAACAATAATGTCAAATTATTTTTCATGATAAGTTTCTTCATGTGAGGCTGCACTTACTGTTTTGCATTCATAGTTTTAAAGTTGTGCCTCCATTACATTACAAGATGCAGGTGGCCTAATTAAAACCAAGACTTATTAACAGTTGAGTGGGAAGATCAAATCATAATGAAAGAAATATTATGAATAATATATAGTCATTTATATGCAGCAGAAGCTAAAATAGGTAAGCAAATGTTGAATTAGTTATCTCAAATTTATAGAGAGCACATTCCTACTCTCCCATCTGAACCTTTAAAGGACCCAGCCTGTTGTGTCTATTCATGTCTATTGTAGCCTCTTTACCTTTTTTATTTCACATATAGCCTTGTCATACTTCAGTTTCTTTAGTGTATCTATACTTAAATGTATTTATAAGCTTTAAAAGATAAACATCCAAAACACTTAAATGCTTCTGCCGGCTGTGCACCTGTCCCAGGAAGGATTGCTAAAAAATAACATGGTTTGGCAAAAGCAGAGCACTTAGAAAGAGTGACCTTAGGCAAAGCACAAAGCTAGCATATGCCACATGCACCTGTCAGTTGCGATGGTGACTGACATAGACCAAGAAATAAATATGTTTCAAAATGGAAACTGAAATAAATGTTTCAATGATGAAAACCTAAGTGTGCAAAAGTTGTTTGTTGGTGTGCCACACAGCCTGCACATGTGTTGGAAACATATCTGTCTCATGGTGTTCTGAAAAAGGTTGAAAGCAGAAGAGAGGCATCCTCAGTATGTGGCACGTTACATCTTGTATCAGTGTTTCAGAGTGATGCCAATTACATTAAAGTCTGTAGCAGTGACAGGAAATGTAAATACAAAACATCCTTGATAAGCTTCTCTTTTCCTTTCTTCCTTAAAAATGTAAGAGATGAGGTAGATTGTTTAAAATGTGCAGAATGGGCAGATTGAACCATATCAAGAAAATTATGATCAGTTGCTGTTCAGTGCAGTGTTTTAACGCTGCAATATGTTTTGCGCTGAGCTATTTTACACAGTTTTGCCCCTCTTCAAGATTTGTTGGATACAGTCCTGCAAGGGCATGTTTGGGAAACAACTCATTTAACTGGTCCATATGTAACTATAGTCATTACTGACAACATCTGTAAGCACAGGCATATATGATTTCAGGATAAGATAAGCTTATACATGTCTTAGAAAACACTACGTACCACAAAGAAATCCACAGCTCTTTACATTCTTTTTATTTTATTGGCCAAAATATGCAGGTGTTAGCTTTTTAAATCAAATCAGAATTCATGCCATAAGACATTATGCATTCCATTTGTGCTACACTTAATCTGAAGGGATTTGGGGTGGGGGACAGGCAGAGCAAAACAGCTTTAAGCCTGTTGGGAACTGCTTGTTCCCAGACCTTATTTACAGTCATATTGTTCTTTGAAGAGCTTTTCCTCAGGACCAAAATGATTGGAAACAATACAAACAGAGTCCATATATGAGGATTTAAAAGGACATCATAAAGATGAAAATCATATTTAAAATACTTTCCCTGTGCAGCGACCAACACTGTGTGGTGCTTAACAATATCTTGTGACATTAAAAGAATTTTTGCAAACCCAATTCACTTTTACGTATACTTCATATTTCCTTCAGTTCAGACAGTGAAGCCAGCATGGTTCTTTCCGTTAGTTTAATGTTCTTATGCCTGATTACAATGCTGACATGTTTGTTGCTAGCACCCCCGAGCTAGCTTGTGTCTTTAGGCACAGCCCTGAGCAAGATGAGCAGCACAGTCTGAAGCACCACAAAAGCAGCCCTTGGAGGCATTGTGCCTCAAGGACGCTCCTCCTCTGCTCATGTCTGGGGAGGGGGGAAGAGAAAACAGGAGACAGGAGGAAAATTTACAGCATGTCTTCAAAAATAGTAGCTTACTGCCTTGCTCACAGTGGCCAGCTGTTCTGACTATAGAATAAGCGGGTGAAGATGGAGCACTTTTGGACAGTATTCACTTCTACGTGCATTTCATTTCACCTCTCCAAGGTTGTTTACTAGCCCAGACCTGCTTTTAGGATCCCAGGGGACTTACTCTCCTTTTTGCCAATGAAATGGAAGGAACAGGCTGCCTCACAATACAGTGAGTGTTTGATGTGGGATAAAATAGACCTTTTGGCCTCAACTCCCACTTCTAAACCCTACATAGAAACAATATAAATGACTTAATGGGCATCAAGTAAATTCTGAAACTTTCTCCATGATCTCTCCTAATTTCTCTAAGGTCTTGCCAGTCCCCAAAGAAGTAAAGATCTGTAATTCTGATGGGAGAAGGAAGTTGGAGCAATCAGTGATAGTGCAAACTAGAAAATACCTCTAACTGCTGAATGTCTTTGAGACAGCAAAATCCCCCTGCATTGGCACAGGGCAGCAAGTGGGATCCTCATGATTCTAAACCCCACTTCATGAATACTCTGGCGGTTTGCAGGACCATTAAAGTCAGTTCCTATTTTCGCTTGTCTGACATCTGTCATGTCACTATAGAAAATGTTTTGATCTGCATTTTGACAAGAATTGTGGAAGGGTCACACGCTGTTACATATATATGGTACACATTCCTGAAGAAAGGAAGGTTGCATTTCTAACTTTTAGCCAGTTTCCAAAGAGGACAATTTCCCTGCTGTCAGGGATTTTCAGGATATAGTTGTGCAGCCCAAAGCATGCCTCATGGAGCCATCTGTGCTAGCCTGGATAGCAGAAGTGTATATCTGTGCTACCCTGGTTCTCTTCCAGAGCAGATATATCCTGTTATTAATGAGCATTAAGTAGCCCATGCACAATACTGTAAAAACTAATGTTTAATCATGTCTCCTGCATGTGAGCTAACTTGGCTGTCTCTTCACATTACTGACTTCTGCCATATAAATGTTTCCAAAGGAATTTAAGGACTAGCCTGAGGGAGCCCTGGCAGAGTGAGGATCTCAGATGTCCAATTCCCTACTGATCTTACAAGTGGAAGAACTTTTCTTTCACTAATATTTGCAGACAAGATTTAATAGAAAAGAACTGTCAATAAAAATGCAGTGTTCTTATTCGCAATATTGCTTTCCCATTTCAGAAGCAAGAAAGATATTTTCTTAGAGAAGATACTTAGAGAAGGCATGTTGAGTTGGCTAAGGGGCACAGATAGGTAGCTTCTTGGCTCAAACGTGGAGGAGGAAGAAATATGATGACAGTTACATATTTTAATAGATTCCCAAGGAAGCCTTAGTGGTAAGGTTATTATTTACTCACCCTAGCATAAAAGACTGTTACATTCGTTTAAAGTAACTTTCAAATTTGCTCTTTCAACATGGTTTGAATGCATGGTTCAGGTCTTTTTTAAGAAAATGGTTCTGCTAAGCTGACATAATGCATACCTAACAGCTACAGAAAATATTAAAAAAAAATAATATTAATTCCTTGCTCAGAGAGAAGATCTTATGCCAGGAATCAAATGGAGAAGACTGCTGCCTCTTTCGTCTTTAATAACTGAAGTGTGGCCCCTGGAGACTGAAGGTCACTGCTTGTAATGCTTCATAAAGTGATATGCAGTGCCAGCATATAATGCTCCAGCCTGATCTTAGGGGCAGATGGCAGGAATCACAGGTACAAATATACAAACTTACAACTTCATGCTGTTTAGATCAAGAGGAAATACTATGTGATGGCACCTGTAGTCTCTGAAGTCTTTGCAGACTTTCCCTCTGCATTAAAGATGAAAAGACTCATAGCTCACCAGACTGTTAGTCTGCTTTTCTTTTTTTGTGATCATTCTGTCAATCATTTTCCCCACCACAAATACATTTTGAAGTCACTGGCCAACTTCCCCCAAATTTGACTTAGGTGAAGTCTCAAAGACATCCAGCTCTTAAAAATGCCTTAATAAGCGGTGACTGAGTAGAGGAAAGATGTCAGAATAAAATACCTATTTAAATGCCTGCAGGGACCCCATGCAGAGGTCTGCCTGGATGCAGCACAGGATAGCTGGCCAGGAAGTGTTAATCTGGAGTAGGAAAGGGATCTGGGAACTGGAGGGGACGTGAGCAGAAGTGGGGCAAGGGAACCAAAGGGGCTATGAGTATGGTGCCTGGGCACTGGGGACAACCCACGGGTGTTACATGGCCAGCATGGTGTGGGGAAAACAGAGTTTTGTGGTAGGTGGGACCGTGAACATACAGCAGACTGTGATTATAGTGGGAGAACCTGTGGAGCATGCATGAAACTAGTTCTACTACATACAGAATCATTTTTAACAACTGTGTATAGGAATTATAGTTTGGGGACTGCAGCTACTTTTTTTGAACTGCTTTGGCCAAATCTATTCCAAGATCAAATTTGTAAATGAAGTCAGTGTAACTACCATTCATTCTAAATATCTGGTATGTTGACCTTGGTTTGTTGCCAGATACCCACCCAGCCACTCTCTCACTCCCCCTCGTCAACAGGACAGAAGGAGAAACTAAGATGGAAAAGCTTGTGGGTCAGTTTAAAAACAGGGAGATCACTTACTGGTTACAATCACAGGCAAAACTGACTTGACTTGGGGAAGATTAACTTAATTTATTGCCAATTAAATATAGAGTAGGATGGCGAGAAAAAAAAAAAAAAGAAGACAAAGGCTAAAACACCTTTCTCCTACCCCCCTTTTTCCCAAGCTCAATGATACTCCTTTGCTCCTGATCCTTCTACCTCCTCTCCGTGCTGAGTGGTGCAGGGGGAGTGGAGTGTGGGAGCTGTGGTCAGTTCGCAATACTTCATCTCTGCTGCTCCTTCTTCCTCACACTTTTCCCCTGTTCCAGCATGGGGTCCCCACAGATCACAGCTCTTCAAGAACTGCTCCAATATGGGTCCATACCACTGGGTCCATCCTTCAGCAGTGGACTGCTCCAACATGGGTCCCCCATGGGCTACAGTTCCTGCCACACAACCTGCTCCACCATGGACTCCTCTCCAAGGTGCATAGTTCTGGTCAGGAGTCTGCTCCTGCATGGGGGACTGCAGCCTCCTTCAGGCCACATCCACCTGCTCCATGTGGGCTCCTCCATGGCTGCAGCGTGGAGATCTGCTCCGTGTGGTACCCATGGGCTGCAGGGGGACGGCCTGCTCCGCCATGGGCCTCTCCACAGGCCGCAGGGGAACTTCTGCTGCGGCGCCTGGAGCCCCTCCTGCCCTCCTTCTGCACTGCCCTGGGTGCCTGCAGGGCTGTTTCTCTCACATTTCTCATTCCTCTCTCCCAGCTGCTCTGGCACAGCAGTTTTTTCCCTTTCTTAAATCTGCTCTCCCAGAGACCCAACCAGCGTCGCTCCCTGGCTCGGCTCTGGCCAGCAGCGGGTCCCTTTTGGAGCCGGCTGGAGCTGGCTCTTGTCTGACATGGGGCAGCTGCTGGGCTCTGCTCAGAGGCCACCCCTGCAGCTCCTCGCTGCCAACACTGCACCACTGGCACCCAGTACAACATGTTAAGCAGTTTGAGTACTTAAATACACTTGAGGATTAGGGCTTAACAGCAAACTCCATTAAAGCATGGATTCTTAAGCAGTCCAAAGCACAGCAATACCACATAGAATTAAAGCAAATACTTTTGCTGGTAACTGTCAGGCAAAAATTCAGGATATCCACAGTTGCTAGGCCACCAGGTGGTTAGGCACAGACTTTGTGGGTTATGCTTAGATTCCTAAAATTTTGGACAATTACCTAACACTAGAGACAAGAGTGCCTTCCATGGGTCTTGTCAGTGGCACTTGCCGTTCAGAAATGTTAAGTGCATAGTACTCCAGAAAAAAAGCAGATTCCTGCTCTTAATCCCATTCTTTTGATAATAACCTCACTGTTTACAAAATGGAGGTGATGATACCTCCTTATCTTATTAATGTTGTAAGGTTCTGACACTTAAATGGGAAAAGGAAAGAGTTCACCAGTGTACTAGACATGGTATTACTTTTAGCTGGTGTCCTACCTATGAGATCTCACTCCCCTTCCAAACTGTGATTTAGAAGAAACATGTCTTCACACTGCACACTTTCTGTCAGAGTGCTTTAATACTTACATTCTTATAAACCATGTCAGTATACGCTTTAACATTTTGGAAAAAAAAAAATCCTTGCAGTTCTAGCAGTATTTATTTTGGATTTGCCTCAGTTTTTTCACAGGTTTACAGGTAAGTTTAACCTGAAACAAAAAAATCAGTCCTCCCCATGTGTATTCTCCAGCCCGACTGCTGTTGTCTAGGTCTGATTTTTTGAGTATTTCAAAGTGGAACCAGAGCAACGAACTCACCGGTGACGCCAGAATTCAGTCAAATCCTGGTATGTCACACCAGGATTAAGCAATCAGACCAAGTCAGCATGAGGACACAGCAAAAAGCAAGACACAGACCGCCAGCAGGTGAACCAAGTGCTATAAGCCTGTGCTCTCTATGCCACAGAAACAGAGGATATTTTAGAGAAATCAACCCTCTGCTCTGTTAAATACAAAAATAGAAAATATATATCAGTCTAGCTAGGGTCTTATACTGTAATGTCACTGCAGGATCTGAGCATTGTCAGATGTCGGAGGAAATGTATTGTCACTGTAGAAGTGACAGCATAATAGTTTCCTCAAAATAAAGATTTTTTTCTTTTTTAGCATAGGCTCAAGGAAAGATTCATTTAACTTCTCAAATTGTGTGTATATATAGAGAGAATGTGTGTGTTTGAGAGAGAGGGAGAGGGAGAGTTACAGACCGAGGCATTTAGTCTTTTCCTTTAAACAAAGCAGTGAAACTTTGTTTAATCTCAGGCAGTTTCACCCTTCCAGTGAAAGAAGAGTTCTGGAGAAAATACAGAGAAGTGAAAAAAGGGGAATAAATTTGGTTTACAATTTGTGACATACACATACCAAAGGACATTTTCACCTTAGGCATCTAACTGAAATGTGGTTGGACTATGTACAGCTTCCAGCTCCCCCTCTCTCGCAAGATGAGAATGTATCTCTGTTAAATCCTGTGGCATATTGGCAGTCCCACACAGATATCTTGGACAGCCTAGGGTATTTCTTACAGCACTAGATACCTGTCTTTAAGCAGTTAAGCTGTCCCCAGAGACAGGTTAAATGGGCTGCACTGAGTCTAGGTAACTCTCTGCTGGCCATAATTCAACTTTAGGTATGCACATACATGTGTGGACATCTAAATTTAGATGTCAAACTCAAAATGACTCCTCCTAAATGAAAGGCTGCATTCAGCTGTTTAAACATGGTTATTTATGTCCATTCAAGATACTTTTTCATTTTCAAGCCATCTGTAGAAATCTTGCACTTCAGACAGCCATTGCACTCTTTTGGAATGACAATAAGAGGTGAGGTGCCACATCAAAACATATCTCTAATGGCAGTCAGGTCCTACATTCAGGCAACTGAATCAGGCCTGAAGCATCTGAGCATGTAGATGTCTTCCCTGCATGAAAAAGAAGGGGAAAAGTGACCACCTAACTCTACAATCAACCTGCTGAGGGTGCTTCACGTGCAGTGCAAGACTGTAAACAGTTTGAAGATGAAGGCTTTAAACTGTTCGAATTTTAATGCAGTAGTGGTGCTTAAATCTTAAAAGACAAAGAGATCGGGGCTGTTCCTGCCTGTTGTACAGCACTGGCTCCACAAGGTGCTTTGCGCATCCCACATGATGTAAATCAAGAAGATGTGATGAGCTCTGTGATTTGAGTGCACGGAGTGATTTAAGAGATGAGAAAGATTACACTGAAAAATGGAGGACAAGTGCTGCTGCACATGATGAAAAAGTCCATGTGTTAGATGATGGAAGAGGAACCAGCCAAGCTGTGGAAGAGAAGGAGCCAGGGCTGCTGTGGAGACACAGAGCCTGCCTTGCCTTTTGTCCTGCCACTGCTCAGGCATTCATTTTGCTTTGTTTAATAATCTGACTAATAAACTTGGCTTGCTTTTTTTGTTCTTATTTTAAGTTATCAACAAAATGGCTCTCCCACCACTGAATCTGCCCATGCTTTTCCTGCAAAGCCTAGGTAAAGCTTCAATTATTTTTTGCCTTTGGATAAGTCTTCTAAAAACAAATTTCAATATGAACGTCAAAAAGCTCTGCAGTGTGTGAGGTGTGTTGTTTATGCACCACTGTGGTAGAAGAGATCAGCATATATTTCACACTCTTTCTTTTCAAGGATGAGTACATTACAGGCCTCTTGTCATTGAAGTTTTTTAGTCCTTAAACTGAATATTGTAGCTAAAAACTACTAGTGTTTAAAACTATACACTAAAATAATTTTTAGGAAGGAAAAAAAAAGGCAGACTCCACAGAACTTTCTTTAAGGCAACTGTGTGTAGTTTATGAGAGTGAAAACAGTGATGAAAATATTGCATTTCTGTTGTTGGATATAATCACATTTCTTATCAAAGAACAGTCACTACTTGCATCAGACGTGGCACGGCAGAAAGCTAAATCCTTCACCAGCTAAATGGAGTGGCAGACGGAAAGGCAGTAAGTCAAGGGTTTGCTAACACTGTTCACATCACGTAACAAATGTGGCTGAAAGCAAAGCCTAAGAAAATTTACAAAGCTTCAAAATATACAAAGCAAGCTGGTCTTGCTACTGTGAACCTGCACAACAAACTATACATTTCACTAGAAATTCTGTAGGAAACATGGAGTGCAAACAAGTAAAAAGGTTGGACATTTTGTGAAGGCATATCATAGCTCTTGGTCTAACCAACAAACAAATGAAATTGCTTTGCTACATGCTAGTGTTCTGAATATGGATAGAAGCTGTCTGAAGGACCTTGCAGATGCAATACTGTGTATTGTTAGTGTTTCTTCTACATCAAAAAAACAGCCTCAGGCTACTGAATTAATGCTAGATACTGTATCTGTATTTTCTATACTACCCCAATTTACTTAAAGTGCTTTTGATGTTTGCTGCTTTCTGAGCCAAGGGTACACCTATGTGAGGAACTGAATCCCTGGGTTTGGCTGTGAATCTTAGTTTGATACATACTACTGTCTACTACCCTCAGGACTGGGCATAGCCATATTTCCATCCTGGTCAGAGGCTTCTGGTTTGCACCAGCTAGTTCAGAAGTTGGTGGCCAGCTTCCCCAGTGAGGGTTCCTGTATCTGCTGGTGGAAAAAAGCAGCACAAAGAAAATACTTTGCTTTGCAAAAGGGTTGGTCCGTTAAAATAAAAGCCAATCACATATGATATCTCAATGACAAACTCTACCACTTACTGTTGTCCAGTAGAAATGTTTCACTGTGAGAGGTTAAAGCATCCCAGTATAGCCTCAGTGAAGAAATATCTTCTGATGAGATCTGCTAGTACTTGATGACAACATTCCCCCAAAGCAGATGAGAAAAAGGACTAGGACTATTTGTCTAGTTTTGTGGATATAGGCCTAGAGTGACTGAGAATCACTTACATGTATAAAATAAGCTTTTCTAGAGCTTTCTGGAAGAAATTTGTTCATTTTCACTTTTAAGGCTACAGTGTGAACCATTACATTATTAGGACAGCAGACAACTGACAGCATTTGTTACACCAGGCTGCCTGGTTTGTTTTAGAGATTTGTTTTAGTACTCCATGAACTTAAAAAAAAAATGTCAGTAGTTGTTTAGTTTGGTTCCAGTTTTATCTTGATGGTGTATGGTTTTAAACAGCTTAACACTGACTGATAAGTTATTCGGCAATAGTCCTTTGTAACTTTGTTCAATGTCCTGCCAGGCAGATTCTTGTCTTTTTTTTTTTTTGCAACATGTAATGTTTGCATACTGGATTGAAATCTTACCCAGTTAATACAATGCTGTTAAAAATATGCAACTGAAACACAAGCCTTTTTCTTTTTCTTTTTCTTTTTCTTTTTCTTTTTCTTTTTCTTTTTCTTTTTCTTTTTCTTTTTCTTTTTTTT
>VXAA01006235.1:245865-267649 GCA_013399115.1 Anseranas semipalmata | reverse complement strand
TTTCTTTTTCTTCTTCTTCTTCTTCTTCTTCTTTTTCTTTTTCTTTTTCCTTTTCTTTCTTTCCTTTTTTTTTTTTTCATTTATTTTATCACAGGATGCAAAATTGATTCAGAATTATGGTTCAATTGTTTAACTCTCTAGATCAGTGGTAAGTAAAATTTCAGGCATGTCCTGGACTGCTGTTGTAGAATCTCCACTAAAGAAGTAAAGCTCAGTCAATAAATGGACTTGCACTATTTGTTTTGATGGTACTCGTGGTTGAGACAAATTATTCTTCTGATCGTGGACTTGTCTGTACTTACCCAAGTCCAGTGGTGTAACAATCACTGCAATTCATTTAAAAATTAAGTGAAGAGGAAACAGAAAAAAAAAAATACTTTCTCAGGTACAGAAAAATAGAGAATTTACCTGTAGAGTCTTATGCAGACTATGTATCATAGCACTTTGACAACACTGCTAACAAAATGACTGGGAGGAATTGTAATGAAGAGTGTGAGATGATCATTTAGATCACAGTCACTTACAGATGACATGAAATCATGGAGACTCAAAATAGCTGAGGTTGGAAGGGAGCTCTAGAGCTCACTGGAGTAGGGTCAGCTACAGCGAGTTGATCAGAACCTGGAACACAGACCAGGAAGTGAAAATGTGATGTCCCTAGACTCAGAGATCAATGGCATGGAGGGAACTTTTACATTCATGCAAGTGTGCATAGAGCAGTCCAATTTAGATTAGTTTGTTATGCCAATTTAAAGGAAGCTACCGATATGCCTGGGAATGCAGTGGCTAAATGTTCCCAAATGCCCTGGTTGGTCTTTAGTACTATTCTTAACACTAAGCAATAAGATTCCCTCACAAGATGGTTGTCTGATATCAGATGTTCTTTGACTCACTGTCTTAGAAATGCTTTAGGCAAAATATTACCATTGGTCTGGACTGCATATTGAAGTTAATGCCATTCTTAAATTTTGCTGCATGAAGATCACATTACAGGACAGTAGACATGTGTTGCCTTGTCATTTTAATTTGTCCTTTTCCCTGATTCATTGTAAGAAGAACTTGGAAGTGATACGTTAGGGCCATTTGACCTTGCAACATTTGACCATCTCTCTGATAAATTACTTCAGCCATAAGTGAATTCTCCTTTAGCTGTCCTGTGGAGCAGGAAGAAATTCTACTTCCAAAAGAATTAGTGTCTGACACCAAATTGCAATATACATTCTCAGGATTTGAAGCTTTGCTCAGAGAGAAATACCGTATTGTAGAAGATTGACAGTGTGTTATTTTTAAGGTGGTAGAGGAATTGAATGCTTCAGTATATGTTTGGAAGAGGTTTTACTGAGCTAATCTAGGAGAACCTTGAGAGCCTTTGAACGAGGTCATTCAAAAGGGAGGATGAAATCTTTGAGGCTCTGCACTCTGGATCATATCAGTTTTTCACCTATGAGCTACACAACCTCTTCTGGGAGTAAGGTTCAGGTACATTCATTCCCACCCTGTCCTAAATGAGTGCCCTAATCACAAAGTGACAGTGCTGGCATCTTCCTTATTTGCTCAACTTCTGATCCCATTCTACTAGCTGCCTTGGTTTTATACTGGCTCTGCTTTGACAAGGGGGATGAATGGGCAACTTTATCCAAATGAGCTCATGACCTGTTCATGTGTCTGTCTTCCTGGGAAGTTTGAAATGTCTCAGCCCAAAGAGAGCCTAAAATGCATTTTCCACTTTCTGGGTGAGTAACCTGACCACAGTGCTATTCTGGAAAAGGTAGAGAGCAGCACCAATGCCATTATCTCTCCTCCAGTCCTTGGTTCCAAAAGTAGATGTGGCTGATTAAGCAGCCACTCCTACAAGAGACTCAGGCTCCATAGAGGGGTGGGAGTATCAAGTAAGCTGATTCCTGATGCCTTGTTTTGGCACTCATTTCTTGGCAATACCTGGGCTAGATCTGAAATTGTAAATAGTGTCTGAGGTGTTAGACTCCTGTAGCTTCTATTCCACTTTACTCAGTACAGCAGTCCTAAGGTTCAAAGGTATGTAAAAGTCATAGAATATATTAGAAATGAAAGTTTTTAATTATGCTGGGCATTCCCCAGCCTATTGCAATCAGTGGTAAAGAAGTGACAGCAATATGCACGGGAATGCCAAATGTAATTAAAAATGTTGTTTTCAAGTAGATTCTGTGATTTTTCTGACACCTGCAATGTCAGAGTCTTTAAATGGATCTCATCCTGCTTGAAAGCTGACAACCTACCTGAGCCTTGGGAGGAGGGAATCAACTGGGACAAAATGAGAACTGTGCCAGATCTTTGCTTTTTGAAATTTGAGCCATACTTTCTCTGAAGTCTGAAAATGTTCCTTTCACTTTTTCTATAACTGGCAGCAAGCTGGGACAGGTTAAAAGGACCTAAGATACCTGGTGGACGCCAAGTTGAATATGAGTCAACCATGTGCCTTAGTGAAGAAGGCTAACAGTATTCTTGGCTGCATTAGGCAAAGTATCACCAGCAGGTCAAGAGAGGTGATCCTTCTGCTCTACTCAGCATTAGTGAGGCTACACATAGAGTAATGTGTCCAGTTCTGGACCCCCCAGTACAAGAGAGACATGGACATACTCCAAAGAGTCCGATGGAGGGCCACCAAGATGATCAAGGGACTGGAGCATCTCCAATGAGGAACAGCTGAGAGAGCTGGGACTGTTCAGCCTGGAGAAGTGGAGGCTTAGGGAGATGTTATCAATGTATATAAATACCTGAAGGGAGGGTACAAAGAGGACAGAGCCAGGCTCTTTTCAGTGGTGTTCAGTGCCAGGACAAGAGGCAATGGGCCCAAACCGGAACACAGGAGGTTCCTTCTGAACATCAGGAAGCACTTCTTTAATCTATGGGTGACTGAACACTGGAATAGGTTGCCCAGAGGTGTTATGGAGTCTCTCTCCCTGGAGATCTTCAAAAGCTGCCTGGACATTGTCCCAGGCAACCTGCTCTTGATGTCCCTGCTTGAGCAGAGGGATTGGACCAGATGACCCCTAGAGAGTCAGAGANGGGGGAGTGAGAGAGCGGTTGTGGTGGAGTTCAGCTGCCCAGCAGGGTGGAACCACCTCAAGTTGTTACTCCTCATCCTATCACTACACTCCCTGATAAAGAGTCCCTCTCCAGCTTTCTTGTAGGCCTGCTTTTTGTTACTGGAAGGCTGCTATAAGGTCTTCCCAGAGCCTTCTCTTCTCCAGGCTGAACAACCTCAACTCCCTCAGCCTTTCTTCATAGGAGAGGTGCTCCAGCCCTCTGATCATCCTCGTGGTCCTCCTCTGGACTCGCCCCAACAGGTCCACATCCTTCTTGTGCTGGGGGCCCCAGAGCTGAACTTAGTACTCCAGGTGGGGTCTCACGAGAGCAGAGCGGAGGGGGAGAATCACCTCTCTCGATCTGCTGGTCATGCTTATTTTGATGCAGCCCAGGACGTGGTTGGCTTTCTGGGCTGCAAGCGCGCATTGCCAGCTCACGTTGAGCTTCTCATCAACCAACACCCCCAGGTCCTTCACCTCAGAGCTGCTCTCAATCCATTCTCTGCCCAGCCGGTATTTGTGCTTGGGATTGCCCCAGGCCAGGTGCAGGACCTTGCACTTGGTCTGGCTGAACTTCATGAGGTTCGCACCTCTCAAGCCTGTCAGGGTCCCTCTGGATCTATCTTTTCCCTCCAGCGTGTTGACCTCACCACAGAGCTTGGTGCTAACCGCAAACAGCTTGGTGTCATCCAGTTGTCTTCCTCCTTTGTTTTGAGAATTTTAAGAATTGGTTAAGACACGCCAAGCTAGCATTGTATGGACCTAGCAGGAGTGAAAGTGAGGAATGAGGACCCATGATGGCATAATATAATGGACTTAGGAGCAGACAAGTTAAGATGGAATTAATGGTGCTGTATTGCAGCTTGAACCAGAGCAGGAATGTGGCAGAGATGAGACCTCATTGTTCTCGGTGACTTGTGTGCTGGTGCAGGAAGGTTAACTGCATCTTTTCAAAGTTTCAGCCCTGCAAAGTGCTTCTCTGAGGCTGCTGTAGGACAATGAAGCCTTACAAAAACATTTTTTCTCCTCCTATAGTAAAACTTCCATTTATGCTGGTGCTCTAGGCACTTCACTGACAATAACTAGGTTCTTGTTTAACATTTTTTAAATCAGACTAAACTATAAGTATTTTTCAGTATTTCTGATTTTATAGACACATTTTAACCATTTAAATATCACTGCAAGATCTTGACTTCATTTTAATTATCTGACATCTATTTATACAGTAACCAGAATTAAATTGTTTATTTTCGTGGGGTAAAATTAGCTCTTTGGCTGTTGCTTGAATTGCATAATTTCTGCACCATCTGACTTGCTAACAAGCTTGTCACCTACATACATTAATGCCAAAAATCTGATGTCAAGGACACATACCATGTTGGTACAGGCTGTGCAGTCCAGAAGCTGATATGCTCACTCTCTGGGGTAGGCATCTGTCTAGCCAGTGTAAGCAGCATGCCCTGCTGTCATTCCAGAGGGGAAAAATGCTAAGTGACAGCTTAGCAAGAATTGAGATGGTGAGTGTAGAATAAAAGAGAACAGTGGAAGAGAGAGAAATGTAAAATATGGTCCCTCTCAAAAAATTCTTATTTCATGAGATCCCAAATCTAAATGAGTGTATTTCTTCCTGCCTGCCAGCCAAAGAAAATTAAACTCTTGTCTTAGAAAACAGGTTTGTTTTACAGAGAAAACAGTGCTATTATTAATTCATTTCCTTCCTAGTAGAAAGTGCCAGGCACAAATTGTCACCAAAAAAATACATTTACCATTTCCAGAATATTTCATCGTCCTATCCAACTAGCTAAAGAGATCAGCAGGTTGTAACCTCCAAGATGTGAGAAAGTACTAAATGAAAACATGGGAATTTGACAGAGCAGTGCCAGAGAGGCACTTACTAGTCAGAGAGAACAAGGAAAGAGCATTAGATCCCAGCTTTAGCTGGAAAGCACTGGGAGAAAGCTCTTTAAATTAAGCCAGCCCCAGGTATAAGATGCAAGTGAAAGAACTGTGGCTAAACACTGCAGAATGAATCCAATTAGCTTAATGGTGAAGGGGAAATAGGGCAGTTATTAAAAATGAAGAAGTACTTTTCAATTTGTATTGTTTTAAAGGAAATCATACTGCCTGTGCAAGTTTCAACTAACCTGGCTTCA
The DNA here is from genome assembly GCA_013399115.1 of Anseranas semipalmata. Lineage (NCBI taxonomy): Eukaryota > Metazoa > Chordata > Aves > Anseriformes > Anseranatidae > Anseranas > Anseranas semipalmata. The sequence goes on along the minus strand of VXAA01006235.1, from coordinate 262,431 downwards.
GGAGTGATCCTAGCTCTTCTCTGACTTCCATTTGTTCTCCATCTTACTCGCATAGTTTCTTTTAGTACTAAGATTTATTCATCATTAATATTTTTTTTCTTGACACCATGATCCTATGAAGCCTTTTGCCTAAGGCTGTAATCCAAGATTTACCCCGGCTTAATACTGCCTCGTCTCAGAAAAGCTTCTGAAAGTGCGTAGGACCCTGATTCTTCCTCTGCCACAGGTTTGGGCCAGGATGTGGTGTTTGGGTCTCTACCACTGTGACACTCTGTCCTCGTTTTCTGCAGTGCTCCAGCAGTCTGCCTCAAAAGCCTTTCGTGCAGACCTTATTCTGTTGATCAGCAGCATTCTCAGCTGCATTCAGTGGTTTATTTCAGGTGACTCTTTTTGGTGATCTTTGTCCTTGTCTTTGAGCAAAATGCTTTATTTGCACTGTAGACATACCAACGCAGGTTTCCTTCAAGCACTTGCAAAAGCCTAGCTGCAATATCATGGCATTCAGCATACAGAAGCAGGCAGAATTAGTCTGCTTTTGCTGGCAAAAATGCTGTTTTCTGCTGTGGTTAGACTGCCACCATTACTCAGGCTAGTTAGTTAGGAAAGTACAAGCTACAATGATGTCAGCCTGCAACTGCAGTGCAGACATAGCTAATGTCAGATTAACAATTCATGTATGTGGAAAGCTGAAATGCAATGCTGATTTTATTTGATATTATTGGTGCTCATCAGAAATCCACCTTCCGATAGGGTTTACTCAGTTTTAAATAAATATCATATGTTGCAGAGAACTTGCACCACAGGGAGTCACAACAATCTCTCTCTTGGTAGCTTTTGCTAAATAGGCTGTGGGCACACATCCATCTCTTATTCAGGGTCATATTTTATTTACTTTGTTTTCATTTGTGTCTATCTCCTACACTAAATTTTCTTTTATTGCTCATTTTCTTTGTGTCAGTTGTAATTTTCCAGGTCACTTTGTTCAGGCACCTTTTACCATATGCGAAGAGACTCAGCAAATAAGATATACAAAACTTACAAGTATAAAAGAGTTATTTAGTGGCTAACACAAATGCAAGACAGCAATGAGTACCATGCTATTCAGCCAAACATTAGTGAGCTCACCACAGATCCTTCACTGAGTGCATCCTCAATGGTGATGAGTTGCCATTTTCCATCTCCTTGATTTTTATCCCTTAAGATTTTATTGTTGATGTTTTCCCTTTTGTACTTTCCTCCTCAAGCTGCTAATAACCCCTGTCTCAGCATCCCTGTGTCTACAATTTTACTTTCCTTATCTTGCCTGGCTCTGCTCTAGATACATTCTCAGTGCTCTTTCTCACAGCTTCACGGTTTCCTCAGCAACTTGAGCCAAGGTTACAACGCTAGGATGTATCAGAGCTGGGCCTTGAATTGCAGAGTGCCAAATCCCTCACAGGGGTGGGAGTCACACATCACCATATCACTCTTCATGTTAGAGTGCCTCGCCATTTCTAGGACCAGCTCATGAGGAGCTTTGTTGTTGTTGTTGTTTTTTTATGAGCAGGCGTTTTCTTGTTAGAAGATACGTGCTGAATTCCAGCAGGTTCTTTCCTGAACTTTCAATCCTTTGTGGCTTATTATTCACTGCTAACTCTCTTCCTTGGGCCCTTCTGCTTATTCTTTAAAATGATTCCAAATCCAAAACAATCATTTACAAGTATTCCTCCCCCAAACAAAACAGTTGCTTGGCTTCTGTTTGTCACTGATGAAAGAAAGCAGACAGATAGCCAAATCTTCACTCAGTCTTTGCAGTTTGCAAGTCTACCACTTTCTTTACCTGTTTTTAGAAAGAAGGAATCTTTGGACACCCCAGAGTGCTTGGGCTGCTTCTAATCTTGTTTCTCTTCATGGCTACATTGGGATTCAATGAAACTGCAATATGTCTTTTAATCAAGCTGTGATACTTATCCACCTTTAGCTGCCAAATCCAAGTTCCCATATAGCTCTGTGGAGACCTTTCTAAAACTTTGTGAACTGAACTAACAGGATTAGAGCTGACCCTCTAAGTGTGGGTCAGACCTCATGCAGAGGGGGAGAGACTTTTTGCAGCCTGCCTTGCTGCTCTCTCGTGGTGGAGACAAGGCACAAAGTTGGTCTTAGAGCTTGATCAACATCAAGATCAGCAGGAGTTTTGCTCTTTCTGTCTCAGTAGGATTTGTTGCAGGATTCAGGTTGTAAACAATTTTAGGTAAGGCAACAGCTTTTTCAGGTCTGTATATGAGATTTGGGAAGGAAACTACTTTGTATCAGTGTACAGAGAACATGCATCTTGTGTTGTGTCTGTGAAAAGTTATTCAGCAGTTTGGACCAATTAGTCTCAGAGGTTTCCTTCCAGAAGCAAGCATCTTATATATCTGCTTGTAGACATTCAGCTTCCAAGAATCTCTAGCTCTGATTCCACTAGAGACAGGTCTTTCAAATGGTAGAGATAAAAGAACATGTATTTTCTTGATTTCTGCTTGAAAGACACAATCTAAAATGAAATTGTATTTACACTATATTTAACTGAAATGGTGTTCTCCTGACATATATGGCAATCTATAGCTGTTTAGATTTAAGAAGTGTTCCGTATATTTCTTCTCACGTTTTCCTATTTTCCCAGTAATGAATTTACTCCAAGGGACACATCAATTTTGCAAGCCAAAGAAAGGAAGCACTAACTCCTTTCTCAGCACATGTTGTAAAAATGGAAGAAATCAGGTTTTGATAATAAACAACATTTGCCACCATAAATGGGCCAAAGTGTCAGTACGAGTAAATGCTCAACAATCACATTAATCACCATGGGAGAGCGGGCTTATGCAACCAGACATTGCACTCTGGAAGTGCTTGGGCATGCATTGCTTTCTGAGGCAGATTTGTAGTTCTAGAGAATGGCTGGTTGCTACTGGTCTTCAACGTACACTGTCCATTTTAAGTAGTGAATTCAGAGCTATTCAGCCTCAATGAATCCTGACAAGCAGAAATGGAGCCATATTCTATTTTCTGAAATGTCTTCTCTCATTACCCATTGGTGCTCCTTTGACAGCTTCCCTTCCTACTGTCATAACTGCTTCTGTCATCCAGCTTCCAATGGACTCAAAACAAAACTCTATATTTTTTCTTAAATAACGATTGCTTATGTTTGGTGCTTCTGTACTCACATTATCAGTGCAGAGTTCTCTTAATTCCTTTTTTTATACCATATGACAGCACAGATACACCTTTTGCGATAGTGAGTTTCTTTGGCTTTCCACAGCGCTTTTTGTATATTGCAACAGGGTCAAGAGTTCAGATTTATAAGGTGAGCATCACTGTCTGTAGAAGCCAAAGCACTGCAGCAAAAGATGTTTGAGGCTTTACACCCAGTCTGAGAACGACTGTCATCAATCATGTCTCTGTCTTCAATTAAATAATATTTGAAAGTTTGGTTCATTAAAAGAGTAAACAGAAGTTGAAGTATGTGTTTCATACTAGTCTCTAGACATTGTAGTATTTTGCTCTAAATTTGAAGAAAAGATTGGAAGGTATATTTGACAAAGGATTTTTTTTCCCCACATTCTATCCTGACAGCAGTATAGTATATCAACTTAAGAAATCAGGATAACAGTTTTCCAATAAGATATACAAACAACTATCAAGTCAATCTATTTTACCATTTCCCAGATGAAATTATGAGACAATTCCAGAAGCACTGTAGTTGTCATAACATTTTCCAGCTCTGTCATTATAAATATTTAGAGAGTATTCAGTCCTGGAGTTAAACTTTTTTTTTGGTGAGAGGCTGTCCTGTACCTAATACCTGAGAATTCTTTGCATTTTTTAACAAATCTTCCTTCTTTTGAACCACTAATGTTAAACTGGTTTTTATGGATGCCAAACACTGCCAGATATTTCTATTACTTGCCACCCTTGTACTGCCACTTCAGACCTAGTCATTGGTTGGCATTTGACCTGAGAAAATACTGTGATCAGGGAAATAATCACTAGAAAATCTGCAGCATATGTTTAAAGATGTTGCTGTAACCTGTATGAATCAAAGAAGCAAGCAAGTACAGACAGGAAAAAAGAAAACCTTGTGCTTAGATGAGGACTGATTTTTCAAGGATTTGAACATTTGAAGATCCATTTGGCTTCCACAAGAACCAGGGTTATTCAAAATCACTGAAAGTTATTCCAGCAGAAACTAGACTGTAACAGTCGGTATTATAGGAGTTGGACTCAATGATCCTTGTGGGTCCCTTCCAACTCTATGATATTCTATGATTCTATGTATCCATTTGTGGCTGATTACTTCCCAAATCGTATTACAGAATCAAACAATATTTAAGAATGAGTCATCTTTCATATTCAAGGAAATGTTTCAATGTATTTTTTGTGAAAAATTGAGAGTTTTCAGTATTCCTAAAATACAAACCTATACAAATCCTTCTTTTGAAATATGATTAATAGATACAAAATTTAGTCATATAAAAATAATAATTACTTCCAACTATTGGGTTACATAAAACAACGGAGTATCTCATAATGTTCAGAAGAATGACAACTTGATACTGAAGCTAAGGTTCAGAACTGGCAAGAGATTTGTTATGGAGAAAAAAGATTGAACAAGTAGCCTAGGATTTTTGGAGGGTTGGGCTCACAGAGCATCTTGGACCTGCAGTGGCAGGGGGAAGGTGAAGAGAGAGAGATGGTGCAACGTTCTGTCTGAACCTCAGCAAGAAAGGCCTGACAACAAATTACATAATAAGATAACTGCTTTTATAAAACAGAATAGGAAGAGGAATATAGATAGTGAGTACATCTGCTGTCCCTTCAGATGATAGGCACCCCATGTTTGTGCAGCATCTGATAGAGCCCAGATGGATTTTCCCAGATCCTGTCCATGAAGAAGAGTTCTCCCTCTTGGTCATTCAAGCTATTATATGATATCCTTACAAGAAATCCATTGTAATATTCCTGTATATGAATTCCTATTCGTAAAGGATGTTCTCATGAGAACTTCTCTCTGCACTTTTAGGTAAAGGCAAGGCCACGCAGGTGGCGAAATCACCATCACCAGTGGAAGCTGCCTGTAGGCTCCTCTGTTGCAGTGAGCTGGTTGATCTCATCCTGCAGCCAAGGACTTGTGCAGACAAAGTCAAGGCTAGGCCTAGGGTTAGGGATATGGTATTTTTGCTCAAGGAAGGGGATATAACCTTTACTCTTTACTCCTTTTCACTGTTTTCTGAGACTCATAAGGCTGGAAATTGATCAAAAGAACATACATATTTGAATGAATGCAAGTTTAAAGTGTTCATCTAAGAATATTAGCTGCTAAGCCATTTGAGTTCAATTGTAGCTGAAATATTTAAAGCAGAAAGAAATTGACATCATTTTAGCTGGTGCAGTTTTGGACAGAGTTGACGAACATGTTCAACTGAATCTGGGAAAAAAGTTGACTACAACCATTGAAGAGAAATATGTCTGGAGAAAGAGCCAAATAATCAGAGCCTTAACTATCAGGATTAAAAAGCTTACTATATGTAAATAATTGGAAAGGAAAAATTAAGTGCGTGTGTAGGTACTTTTTGTATATCTGAACAGAAGGCCAAGGGTTTGCACGTCTCAGAATACAAATACAGAACAGACATAGTTGCTTCGTTGAAGGGCCAGAGGAGGTGGAGAAGGAACTGGAAAATAGGAGCACGGCAGGACTGCAGACGTAGTGGACTCACAGAAATAGCTAGGGAAACTGGTGGCTCTGAGGGAGGTAAGGTTCGTGGCAGAACAGGTGGGCTAGAGACAGGCTGCTGTGAGCTGTAAGGGAGGGCAACGTGGACTTTGAGAAAGTCAGAAGGCCCTGGATCTGCAAAGACCTTACAAAGGTCTTTTGCTGCTACCTCATGATTCTCTGAAATCCACAAGGGTCACAGAAGTGGAATGGATAATGAACATAGCCTACCACACACCCTTCCTCATGATGATGTCAGGATGATTTTCAAGATCATTCCTCTTTGTTCCTCTCTCACATATTTTGTTAGTATTCTGGCCTGAGGTACCTAGACAGAAAAACATAATGCCATTGTAAATGCTTGTTATCATGCAATGGCACTGCAGTAACTGAGTTATTCAGTTACTAATAGGATAGAAATAAAGAGGAACTATAAGATGTAGTTTAAAAGGGTGATATACCCACCTAACTAGCTGTTTTTGAAGTATGCAGAGGTCCAGTTTAAAACGATTAACAGGAACTGAGAATGGGACATTGTTGATGTGACATTCTGAGTTTCTCTTCTCCATGTCTATTCTGTGTAATTACTGTTGAGTTAGTCTGGTTGTGTATGGTGAGAAAAAAAAAAAAACCACAAAAACACAGATTTTTTACTCTAGCCCTAAGCTGTGCTGCAGGCAGATGGGAATATTTTCTTGAAATAGAAAATGCCTGTAATAAACAAGCAACTATAGATGAGACTAATCATGATGGCTTCCATCAGGTCTGTCGTTCCTGCACTTACTGCCTGCTTTATCAGAACAGCATGGATGCTTCATTTCCCCTAAGACATCTGGCTTGCAAACTAGTTGGTGGGTAATAATTGTTTTTTAAAGTTTTAGTTAATTTTAAAATAGGACAATTTCATCTAATACAATTTTGGAAAAGTAAATTGTTTTCCTGAATAGCACTGGGGTGGTTTATTCATACCATAAAAATGTCTAATCATTGATTATTCTTCCATATAGATTCTAGTACTGTAATTATTCCCATTTAGGAGTCTTTTACCCTGATTTGTTATTGATTGTAACATTTTTTACAGATCTTTGCTCCCCATTCATCCATGAATCCTTGAGTATTTAAATTAACAAAAGATGAGTCCAAACCACAGATATGAGATTCATATCAGAGTTTTGTCTTCTTTCTCCAATTCATTGTGAGAGCTTTTTCCATAAGGTTTTAGTTCAGTTACATCCCACTAGCCACACATAATCACCACTTCAACCAATGCAGAAACAAGTAGGAGATGTGATAAAGAAGTTGTATGTTACAGGCCGTTGCAGAGATGGCTCTTCTGGTTGGGCAAAAGATATGGATGGGTATGGATGGAGTGTCAGTAAGAAGTACGTCCCTTGTTCATTATACACTTCCTAGGGCTACCCTGTACCCTGTCAGGCACTGATAAAGTACGGATAAAAAGACCTGTCAGCAAAGGACCATGCAAAGAGGTTATCAAGACTTGTTTCTTGCCTTCGATGAAGGTCTTTTCTAAGTGTTTCAAAGAAACATACTAGAAAACTTGAAGAAGAAAGTTACAGGACAATTGATCCAAAGGAAAGTTTCTTCACAAAAATAACAATTTTAATAACAGCTTACAGAGAAAAAACGTATTTCCAGTAACATTATGTGTAAAGTAGAATTTGGATTCACGGGTTTTAAGGTTAATTTTAGGATTTTTTTTTCCTTAAAAGCTTTTTACAAGGCATATCAAATTTACATTATCAATACTGAAATAAATGTGTATGCAATGTCCAGAATAAATTTCCTTGTGAAATATATTTTAGAATGTTCGGTTCATCACAGATATTAATTGCCTTTGTTTAGGGGCTTGTTTAATTTAAACTCCATCATGCAATTTATCCTCCAATTTAATTTTATATTTATCCCTCAAGTAATGTCTTTTTGCAACTTCATATTACATTATATAATCACATTGTTCATTAGTTTCTAATATATACATTTCATTAATGACAAATCCCTATGTTTGTAAATGCATTATTATTATTCAGTTTTCAAGATCAAAGCATTTCTTATTTAATATATTATAATGATATTCTGACAAAACTTTTTCAATATACCTTATTGTAAGTGCTATTTTTGGTACAGAAACGAAGATGTGATTCTTTTTTGAGGGAAGAGTGAGAATGGGAGGAAGGAGTCAGTGTGATCCAACCTAGATTTTATACTGTGCTTATCAACACTGTGTCTGTAGCATTGGCTTTAGATAAAAGCTGTTCCAGTTTGATTCATATCAAAGTTTAAAATGTCTGAAATGGCTATTAATTGATTTAAATGAAGGCTCAGATAGATGAGCAATTCACCACAGCAGTAAACCTGTCATTGCTAGAGGAACATACATGTAAGATTGCAGTTTTTTTTTTTTGTTTTTTTTTTTTTTTTTTCGAAAACAGACTTTTCTGGTTTTGACAGTGTAATGTGGCATGAGTTGTTGTGAATGTTGTCTTTCTTGATCTGGCTGTGATGATTTAGAAAATGAAAAAGATTAACACAGGAGGACATAGATTAATTCTTAGCAAAGAACCAGTTTACAGCACCGGTATTTTGGAATGTTTCCCCATTCTTCCTTTTTTTTTATATATACTTTTTGATTCTGAGCAAGATGTTGGTTTGAAGTACCAGGTGTTAGGAGAGAAGCTATGACCATTTCAATAAAGACCATGAAACTTGGAAATCTCCTTAGAAAATCTATTCGTATATCATCTTGAGTGATATTTTGACTATATATTTTTGAGAGTTTACATAAACAGAACCTCAAAGTACTTTTGAGAAGTACTTTGAAATTGCACAAATACAGATGTATCTCAGTTCCTGATTTTCTTCACTGGTGCTGTACTTATGCTGGATGCTAAAGGGGTTAAATTATATTTTTAAAGTACCTCTAGGTTCTTGCAATTACCTGAATTCCTGTTATCCTGTAATTTATTTTTCTTGAGTATAGGAGGAACACTCCCTTTTTTCTGTCAATGGCTTTTAGAGGAGGACACTTAACAGTGGCTTTAATGGTTTGCTGCTAAGAGAAATTTTCTTGTCCCACTGGCATGGGATATTACAACAATGGACACAAAGGTGCTAGCATCACCAACATTGTGCTTCTCACTTTCACTGCTAGTGGCATTGATGGCCAGCTTAGAGGGGGCTAGAGAATATCAAGTAAGGAGTCTGGGGACTGAAGTGGCAGCTTTTCTTCTTTTTTATTTTATATTTATGCATTCTAAGTCACTGCTAAGTCACTCCTTATTGATGTCTGGAAAAGACTCCTAACAGAAAAATACACAAGAGAAAAAGTAAAATTGTGCAATACACCAAACCAGAGTTCCTGGTGGTGGCAAGGTCAATCTAAGAAAATAATTAATTAAATACTGCAAGAACCATTTTTGTTTCAGATTCCAAATTGGTGTTTTAATAATTGGTTTACTGTGCTCAGGAATGTGTCTTTGCAGAATAAGAGAATTAATGTTTCTCATTTATTTCTCCTTATTCTTTACAGAAAGCAGGGAAGACACAGTACTAATGTTTTCTTGATTCTCCACTCTTTGTAAGGAAAGACCAACCAGAATTTCCTTATGTCTTTCTCGTTCTTCTTATATATACCACAACTTTTAAAAAATTGTCACAAATGACAGATGGCAGTGATAGATTCACCTATAGGCCAGATGGACTAGAGGCCTAGGGTGACATAAACTAGGACAACATGGAGTAGTCAAAAGGAAAAAAGCAACTGCCCCAAGATTAAAGCTAGCTTTGCAAAATTTGATTCCCCCTGTCATCTGGGGTAAGAGATTTCTTTTTTCCTTAACAAGTGGTTGATTATCTTCAAAGCTTTCACTTTTTGCCACTGTAACTAAAAGTAGGGGTAGTGTGACACATTTTCCATGGCTGAAGCATGTGGTGCAGGCTTTCTGTTAGGAAAAGTGCGTTCTGTTCTTCTCTAAATGCATATTTTGTTCATAATTTCTTTATTAGCTAATCACATGCATGATTTCATGCCCTTTGGTGCATGAGTGTAATAAATATTAATTAATATTACTTATTCTAATGGTCAGAGAAGAAAAAGATGAGCACCTCCAAATAATGGCTCTATTTGCACTTATACTTCCTGATGGTTGTGTGTGTTTGCTATAAGCCAGAGCATGATTTTGATCAGACTCCTAAGTTTGGCTGCTGGTCTGCTGTGTTGGCTGTCAGACCATGGACAGCAGAATGAACATCCCTAGCTGCAACCTTATCACAGTGTCGGTAGGGCAGGAGTACTGCAACACTGGACTCGCAGCAGGGTAGAAGACATGGTAAGATGGCGGACTGGACTTTTAAAGATAAAAGGGCCTGTTCTAGCTAGAGAAAAAGTGTGAAGCTTTTTTTGAAGCTATGTTGTGACACAGACATTCACTGCTGGGCTACAAAAATACCTAGAGAATTAAGGGCAAATCTTTTCAGCTTCTCAATAGATGGAGTAGAGATTAAGATAGTTTTTATTTCTCCTCTGGGTGACAGAAAGTGTTATTTGATCAGTAAGCCATTTTCTTTGTAGTCATTTCACTTAAAATAATGTGGAACAATATAACTCTTTTTAAATTAACTCTGGTTATTAATTAATATCCAGTACTTGATATTGCTAAGAGGTTTTTCTTTGGCATATTGCATATTACTGAAACAGGATATAAAATGGATATGCAGTATGAGTGTAATATTTTTTTTTTTTCTGTTTACAATAAAAGTTCATACATGAGGCATACTTATGTGGCTGCCACTTTGGAAGAGAAACATGTTGTGCATTTTGACTGTTGGATCAGCAACCATCAGTGCCACTAGCAATAAACTGCCATGAGAGAAAACTCACTTAAAATGTCAGCACGCTGGTGACAGAGAGACTTTATTTTGTACAAAAAAGTTTTCCAAACTTGCTTTTCAGATCAGCAATTCTTCAAAATGTTGTGAAAGCCTTTTTAGCATTCAAGGGCTTTTACACTTGTGTTATTCAGACAAAATAATGCAGTAAGTGTCATTTCCTTTCTTCTTTCCTTCTTGCCTTGGAAATTGTGTGGAGTTGTGGTTTCCTTACCCTGCCTGGAGACAGGTGTTTCTGAAGTTAACTACCTAATGACACAGCATTGCTTACCCAGGAGCATGGCAAATCTATAAAGCAGGACCCTGGAACATCTTAGCAAGTGCCCAGCTCCCCTGCACAACCAAGGTAGACAGAAAGGAGCAGAAGGAATCACGCAAGCAGCATGGAGAGGTGGCACCACATGGGCCAAAGGAAGCAGGAATGTGCTCCAGGGGCTGTGGGTGGCCATGGGAGGCCACTGAAGGCTCTCAGGGACAGAGAGAGAGATTAGCCTACTTACCGAATCTCTCCATGGAGAGAGTTTCAGCTACATTAATTGATGTAAGACAAATTCTAATGGCTTTGGAAAGGTTAACGATGCAGCATGAGGATCCATTTCAACCACTTTCTGAATCAATGTCAAGCAGAGCAATTAAAGAATAGGCAGCATATTATGGTGACCCTACCCTGCTTTTATGTTCTCATAATACTCCTTACTACAGGAATCATAGTCTTAATTTACACAGCAGCATGCATTGAGAATCAGGTCATTTTCAGCACATTTTATGTCACTTCCTTTTATTATTATTATTATTATTATTATTATTATTATTATTATTATTACTATTATTATTTTGTACTGTATTATATGGGAGTATACTGTGACAAAATATACAGCAACCAGGGTAATAAACACCTTGACCACAGAGCGGTTTCTGTTGTGGTGGATGTGGCCTGAAGACTCTGATTCATGTCTGCTGAGCAAAGAGCTGAAGTGGTTCAGGACATGATGGGCCTGCAGAGGGGAATAACTTTCTGGTGGTGTTAGGTGGCAGCCAGCTTGCCTTAGCTGGTTTAGTTTGCTAACCAGGGTTTCAAGCAGCCTTTCAGAGCAGTTCAATGCACAGCCCTGTGCATTGGGTTGGCTTACATGGGAAACAGGCTGCTTTCTAATGCCTTTGCTATGGGATTGGTAGCCCTCAATAAAGGCGAAGAAACAAACAGCTGAGGCTGATAATGTTTTAAATCACCACAGCGAGAGTTACCAGCAGTCATCTGTTAGAGCTCAAGTCCCCTGCAGACCACTGTAGATGGTATTACAGAGAGAAAAAGCCATGCTGTGAGCAACAGCATTAAAAAGGCCTGATTTTCTACAGATTTATTGTGTTGTGTCCATTAAACACTCCTCCACTAATACTTTCTTAGCTACTTCCCCTTCTCCAATACTTGTTTGTCAGCCCTCAATATCCCCCCACAGTGGTCCTTTTGATCACATGTTATCACGATGTTTGCAAACTCTTTCAGGTAAAACTGAAAGCAAATTTCATGAGAAAGAAAGAAGTTGTTTAGCCCAATTCTTTGTATGATCTGATAGCTTGATATCAGTGTTAGATTAAAAAAAATCTAGAGTAGTGGTTTTTTTATTTTTTTTATTTTTATTTTTTAAGTAGGGATGGTGTTTTTAACTAAATGAAATTTAAAGTTTCAATTGTCTATTGAGCTCTGAAGAAATCCAGAGGAAGGAAGTATCTTATGATGATCTTAAACTCTTGGCAAAATAGCAGTCTTCTAGTTTATTGTTTAAAATACTGTACAGGAAAAAAAAAAGAAATCATTTGCAGTCTTTGACAGGAAAATGTACGTGTTTTTCCGCAGGGAAAAACAAACATTTCTAACTAGCTCTAACCAGTTTGATGTTACTGAAATAAATAAATTTATGTTAAAACAAAGCTAGAAATATAAAGTGGGAGAGATGGGGTTTCATGAAGCATGCTACTCTTCCATCTAAACACACTAAAACTCATAAAAATACAGTTCTGCAGCTTTTGTAATACCACAGTAACTCACTTCACACCTGCAAAAAATGAATAGACCTGAAGCAATTTGTCCCCCCTTTCAGAAATTTGTTTTATAGCTTACTTACCAGAATGCAATTGTTTCCACTTTTCCATACTTGACACTTTGGAGACCAAAACCTGCAAGACGAGACAGTCTGCATTTTGATCAGGTGAGGCTGGCACAGCAAATAGATCCCAGTACATATACTGCAGACCAGTAGTGAAACAAACATTGCAAAAATAGTTTATTTATTTCTGAATGTCTGTGTTTATATTAAAGTTGATGATGACTTCAGTTTATTTCCATTTATGCAGATGTAACTGTTGAATCTTCTGAAAAATTGGAAAAGGATGATAAGAGCAAGAAACAGGGAGACAGGGAGAGAGGAAGAGAAAGAAGAAGTTGTATAATTATAGTAGAAACATAAATTAAGAATGGTTTAAAACAGATGAGGAAACAAGCACAAGGAAAGGAAGTTGGAAGAGACAGAAGAAAAGGTGAACTTCCTAAATGAAAGGAGACATAAATGTGAAAATGAAAATCTATTGAGAGAAGTTAGAGAAAGGAGAGAGATGAAAAAGAAACATGAAAAGAAAGCTTTATGTTATAAGTAATGATTCAGATTTAGTATGTGTTGCATGCAGCAACTGACATGATTCAATATTCAATACATTTACTTCTGTTACCTAGCTTGCAGTCATGGACAGGATGGTAATGTATCTGTCCTAAACCCTTTGCAGTTGAAAGTCAAAACAAAAGACAACATATGATACAGACAAAAGGAGAACACAAGGAAATGTTTAGACATTAGTGACTGAAGGTGTTAAACATGCCTGACTCATGTCAGGTGTTTCTAAATGTCACCAAACAGAAGGGTTTAAGTGGAAATTTGAAGGATAACAATGAAGTAGATTTGGAGACAGTTACTGAAAAGTCTTGTTCAGCATGATGAACAATAAGGAAGAAAGACCCTGGGTACAAAGTTAAGATGCAGTTGTGACTGAGTGGATAGTGGGTGCTGAGTCACCAACAAACCAGCAAATGCAGTTTGATGGTGTCAAGACAGTGAGGTGGAGAATGACCTTGAAAATGGAGATGACTAAGTTGTGCTCGAGTCTGAAGACAAGAGCATGCTAACAGAGAAACAGAGGGTAGAGAGGGTGGAAAGAATAAAATTTGATTTTTGCAGTGCTAATCTCAATAGATACGAGCAGCACAAAACTGCATTCATCAAGACCGATGAAACAGATGCTGCAATAACAGAAATATGGAGTGATTAGAGTCCAGACACGACTTTCAACTAGGTGGCTAGATGAGACCTGCATTAAATGTTTCTATGTAGAAAGAAGTATCTAGGTGTAGCCTTCGGACCAAAGAAAGGTCTGAGTCAAGGACAGTGCTCCATTTATGGTCCTGAAAAAGAAATGAATCATAGAATCATAGAATATCTCAAGTTGGAAGGGACCCACAAGGATCATCAAGTCCAACTCCTAGCACTACACAGGTCTGCCCAGAAATTCAGACCATATGACTAAGAGCACAGTCCAAACGCTTCTCAAACTCCGATAGGTTTGGTGCTGTGACTACGTCCCTGGGGAGCCTGTTCCACTGCACGACCACCCTCTCAGTGAAGAAACTCTTCTCGATATCCAGCCTGAACCTCCCCTGTCGCAGTTTGACTCCATTCCCTCGGGTCCTATCGCTGGCCACTGAAGAGAATAGATCAGTGCCTGCCCCTCCGCTCCCCCTCAGGAGGAAGTTGTAGAGCGCAATGAGGTCTCCCCTCAGCCTCCTCTTTTCCAGGCTGAACATACCAAGTGACCTCAGCCGCTCCTCGTATGTCTTCCCCTCCAGGCCCTTCACCATCTTGGTGGCCCTTCTCTGGACACTCTCCAATAGTTTCACGTCCTTTTTGTACTGTGGTGCCCAGAACTGCACACAGTACTCGAGGTGAGGCCGCACCAGCGCAGAGCAGAGCGGGACAGTCACTTCCCTCGACCGGCTAGCAATGCCGTGCCTGATGCACCCCAGGATACGGTTGGCCCTCCTGGCCGCCAGGGCACACTGCTGGCTCATATTCAGCTTGCTATCAACCAAAACCCCCAGATCCCTCTTTGCGGGGCTGCTCTCCAGCGTCTCATCCCCCGGCCTGTACGTGTAGCCAGGGTTGCCCCTTCCCAATGAAGAGATGGGACTTTCCATAAAGATTTGAGAGGAACATAGTGGAGAGACATCAATGGTGAATGTTTATCCAGTGTTTGTACAGCTTGTCTGGGTCCAAGGCCTTAGCCCAAAGGCTACTGAAGTAAAGAAGAGACTTACATTGTCTTCACTCAATGGTATGCAGAAGACATAGGTTATTCACTCAGCAGATGTGCAGCTTTCTTGTGGAGTCATTTTTTTAGCTGCACACACTATATTATTGTGACAGTTTATTATTTTTAAGAATTTCTGGTTTGAACAGCCTTTCCTGATTTTCACCAAGCATTTCAATCTCAGCACAAGATGCATTAGATGAACAAGCCTTCAACAAAGTAACCAGAAGAAAACATGCTCACAATTAGATTAATATTTGGACACCTGAGATAGTAACAGACGGTAGGAGCAGAAGTTGTATTGTCTGAGGACTATATAGGGACTTGCTGGAGCTGACCTTGAAATTCACATCTTCTGTTCATAGAAACAACTGCAGAAAAAGATGCTTAGGCCCAGGAATCCCTTTCCACTCTTTCATCATCAGAAGAGGGATGTTATTAAAGCTTTATCAAAGCAGCCACAGATTTTTCCCAGCAAGTGAGACTCAGAACCACAGACATGAAATAATTTTAAGAACTAGGCTAAAATATTATGCTCTGGTGAGTATTTCTGACAGCCCTAAAAGCCATTAAGCATCTCTGTGTGGTGTTCAGTGAAGTCTCCTGGAGTTTCACCAGCAGATTGATTTTCTCTTGATTATCAGGGTGTGTCAGGAGTTGTAGGGCAGAGAAACTTTTCAGCCTACTTTGGCAAAATATTCTCAAGCCAGTATTTGGTGGCTTTATGTGGATATTCCTGCCTGTAGCAGGACTGAAATGAAAATTTATGTGTAGAAAAATGTGCTGTATATATGAAGATACCCTGGGGAAGTAAAGAGGAAAATGTAATATCTGTCAGGGTAGAAGAATGAGAAATGACTCTTTATAAACTTGTGCTTGTTTTTAGAAACTTAAATTTATTTTACTCTTTCTTGGCTGGCATTCTAAATACCAAAGTAAATTTTAAATTGTAAAGGTCTGTGTATTCAAATATATATATATATATTAATTCACTGAACAAAGCAGGAAATTAGTCACAGCTGAAGTTTTTAAATAAAGTTTGGTGAACGGTTTTACTGAAAATGTTCAAATATACTTGGCCAGCTTCTGTGGAAAAAAATGAAGATATTTTGTTCTAAAACCTTGTAGCTGGCCTTTTTCCTCTTCAAATAGATATTCCTGTGTATTGTGCATATGTGAACTGAATGTAATGATAAGACTAAGCGACTGCTATTTCTGTTAAACACAATGTTCTCTTAAAGTGGATAATTATCAACACTGTTTTCTAGATGTTGCTACTGGCTTTATTTTGCACTGTCACAATAATTTTCTTTGCCTATTTTTCACTGCTTGTTTTCTAAAAACATTTATTCAGAAGTGACATCTTTGTGCCTCATGCAACTATAGTACGTCGTCCTGTGATTTGAACACAGAGACAGATAGATATGTATTGATCATCATGAATAATTCTGCTGTTCAGTACAGAATATAGGTACTACAGATGCAGAAATTCTGCAGATTTTTTTAAAATATTGACTTCATAGTTGTTTCACAGATATAATATATATATGTATATATATATATATATATATATA